>JAOWBN010185300.1:0-16423 GCA_028565015.1 Pinguicula moranensis
ACAAATAGTGAAGGTTGCTACAATCATATATACAACATAAAAGTGTTAATACATAGGCCTAAGGTGATTGGCCTTAGAACATAACACTAACACTATTGTCTCCCAAACTGCAGTAGACAACACCCTAGATCAAGCACTAAATAATTTGAGCAATGCTTCACAAGTTAATGATTCCGTTTAGGCTTCACAGTCCACAAACAGCCTGAAGGCAGACAGACCATGGGTTCCTGTACCTTTGAACCGGTGGCCATCAGTAATCAAAGTTGAAGAAGATTTAAACTCTTTACAGTTTGAGGTTGCCGAGGGAAGCATTGAGGAGACTCCTGTTACTGGACTTGTATAAGAAAAATTATAATGCTTACAGGTAGAGACTAATGTGGGAACCATTGGGGAGACACCAGCTCTTGAACTTATCCTACCAGCATCAGAACGAGCACTACCACAAGATGATCTTCTTACTCCATTCTCGGGAGAACATCAAAGAAGGATACATTCTGCTTTAAGCAAAGAGCAGAGCAGCAGAGTATAGGTTGGTAATCTGAAAGCACTACCCCCTATCCCAATGGGCATAGAACTGGAAATATCTCAATTAAAAGGGGCAGATCTAGCAACAATTGTGAAACTCAATCTAGTTGCAGACTTTCCGCCTCTACTTTTAGCATCTCAGGAAAACGAAGGTCTGATCTTCATCAAGTCTAAGCCTAAGCAAAAGACAACACTTAAAAAGTAGGGTGCTGGTCCAAAAAACCAGAAGCTAGAGTAGAAAGGATGCAGAAAAAACTACAGAGCAGGGTGCACTAAAGGACTGGGTCAGAAACATGTAGGAACACTCTCCAAACTAACCTGAAATGCTCCCTGTATCAGACAATCATTAGAGGCTAGAAGCTGAGACAATTATGGAAATAAGAGGTGACCTTGGTGTATCCTATGGCTCTCAACCAGAAGAGACACTGCAAAAGCTGATACAACTGAATGGAATAAATAGGAAGTCACAGACTGCAGCTACACCTGGTACCAACAAGAAAGGAGATGGAAAAATGTTTTTATGAAGATCCTAACCTATAATGTACGAGGCTTAGGTAGCCCTGGAAGGAAGAAGAGATTAAAACGCCTACTTGTTGATGAAAGGCCAGACTTTATCAGTATACAAGAGACTAAAATATACATAATAGAAGCTAAACTGTGTTTATACCTTTGGAAGGACTCTGGTATGGACTGGGCTTACAAAGGTTTGAATGGTCAATCTGGGGGACTACTATGTATTTGGGACAACAAAAAATTTAGTAGAAACTTTCTCATGGATGCAGACGGGGTAATAGGCATTAATGGTCTGTGGATTAATGATGACATTTGCTCTAATATGTTGAATGTATATGATCTCAGAGAATTATCCTTGAAGCAGACTCAGTGGCAGAATATTAGAGAATTACATCGGGACAAAGATGAGCAAAAGTGGTGCTTGATGGGTGATTTCAACGCTGTTCTAGAGATAAGTGAAAGAAAAGGGACAACAACTCATCATAATGATCTAGATATACATGACTTCAAGCAGTTTGTCAATGATCTAAACTTAATGGATCTAAGAATGGAACGTAGAAGATTTACATGGTACTTAAATTCTCTTTCATCAATGAGCAGGCTAGATAGATTCTTGTGCAACGTAATATGGCTCCAGCGGGACACAGAATGGACACAAACAAGGCTCCAGCGTGAAGACTCAGACCATTGTCATGTGAGATTATCATCTAATATTCTAAATTGGGGACCTAAGCCTCTTAAAGTGTTGGATTATTGGCTGGAGTACAAAAACTATGTGGAAATGATTGAGAATACATGGAATAGCACACTGCCAGTAGGCTTTATAAGATTCATACTCAAAATAAAAATGCAGGCTCTCAGGTATGGTATAAAAATCTGGAATCAAAGTACTCCAAGGAATTTGGATGCCAAAAGACAAGTAATCTTGAATAAATGGAAGAAAATGGAGCTACAGGCTGAGAGAGACTACCCAAACCAGAGAAATACAACAGCCTCTATCAGAAACCTTTAGCTCAGGGATGATCTTGAGAAAGTAACAAAACAATTGGACAGTGTGACATTTCAGAAATCACGTGTAAACTGGATCAGACAAGGTGATGTCAACGGCTCGTACTTCCACCAAAGCCTTAGGAGAAACAGAAGGAAACTCCATTAGAGGAATCTGGGAAGATAATCAGTGGCTTGAGGAACCAGAAGTAATTGAAAACAGTTTCAAAAAGCATTTTGAAGAGAGATTTTCAGAAGAGAATTGGCAGAGGTCCAAGATCAGCTACATGAACTTCAAAAATCTTGTTTATGCAGTGGCAGGCTGTGAACAAAACAAAAGTCTTGGTCCGGATGGTTTGAACATCAACTTCATAAAGAAATTCTTTTACCTAATGAAGGATGATGTATGCCATTATTCAGCGAGTTCTACAAGAATGCCAAGTTGGTCAAAGGCAACAATGCAGCTCATATTACATTGCTGGCCAAAACAGATCCACTACTAACCTTCAATGACTTTCGGCCTATCACACTCATAGGCCCATCCCAAAGATCATTTCAAAAGTATTGACAAACAGAATCAGCCATGTCATAAGTGACCTTATTGCACCAAATCAGATGGCATTCATTAGAGGGAGAAAATTACTTGATGGAGTCCTTGTCGCAGACGAAGCAATAGATGATCAGAAAAAGAGGAAGCAATCATCTTCAAAGTGGACTTCGAAAAGGCCTTTGACATGGTTAATTGAGACTACCTCCATGAGATTATGATGCATATGGGATTCTCTGTAATCTGGACATGTTGGATTAAAGAGTTGCTCAACTGCAACCACCTCTATTCTCATTAATGGAAGCCCAACTGCAGAATTCAAACCAAAGAGAGGACTTCAACAAGGGGATCAACTTTCTCCCTTCTTATATCTACTAGTTGCAGAGGGCCTTTCCTGCATTATTCAGAGAGCAGCATACCTCCACATGCTATCAGGAATCAGAATTGGAGCAAAAGACATTAAGCTAACTCACCTCCAATTTGGTGATGACACACTTCTCTTCGGAGAGGCTTCATGGAGCACCATCAAAGTATTCAAGGCCATACTACTCAACTTTGAACTCTGTCTCTGGTCTGAAAGTTAAATTCAGCATGAGCAGTCTGATTAGAATCAACACCTCCTCCAGAGCTGTCCACGAAATGGCAGCATTCCTTGGTTGCAAAACTGGTAGTCTGCCATTCAATTATCTAGGACTGCCAGTAGGTGCCAATCCGAGGAAAAAAAGAAATATGGAGGCCAGTCATTGAGAAGTACAATAAAACACTAAATCAGTGGCAGAACAATACATATCTGGTGGAGGGAAACTGACACTCTTAAGCTCAGTCCTTGCAGCATTACCCACACATTTCCTAGGTTATTTCAAAGCCCCATAACAAGCTGAACTCGATCATGAGAGATTTTTTTTTTGGGCATCCACAAGGGCAAAAGAAGGATCAACTGGGTAGCTTGGAAAAAAGATGATCTCCCCAGTAGAAAAAGGGAGCCTTGGTATTAGAAATCTGCAAGCCTTTAACACGGCTATGCTTGGGAAATGGTGCTACACAATTCTCTCTGAGGAAAACAATCTAGCAAAAGATATTCTGCGGTCTAAATATGGACATAGAGGCGTCCTTTCTGTAGGAGGCTTAAAGGAGCTGAGTACCTACAAATAACTTGAGCAGAAGAGCAGGTACATCACACATATCCTCTTGGTGGAAGAATCTGCAAGATATAGCAAACACCATCCAACTCAGTCATATAGTAAAACTCAGTATGGGAAATGGAGTTAACATCAAATTTTGGACTGATTCATGGCATCAACTCTCCCCCCCTATCTGAATGATGTCCAAGGCTGTTCAGAATCACCAACAATCCTGCAGCTCACATAAGGAATACAGGATACTGGCACAACAATGTCTGGATTCATGGCATCAACTCTCCCCCTATCTAAATATGGAATATCTCATGACGAAGACCACTATGGAGATTTGAAGAAGATGATCTAGCAGACCTGCTCAGCTCAGTACAAGGAATAGCCCCTATAGAACAAAAGATGGACAGGTACATTTTTAAGGGAGAAAATGATGGAAACTACACAGTCTCATCTTTCTATTGGAGGATCATAAACTCTCTCCCAATAGAAGAAGCAGCCCTCCTACTAATGATCTGGAACAAGATAACCCCCCAACAAATAATATTGTTTAGATAAAAACTACTCTAACAAAGCTTACCCGTGAAAGCAGTTTTGAGGCACAGGAATATCATATCTGATGGGCAACCCCTTACACGCACACTCTGCCAATCAGGTACTGAAGATGATTCAATTACTCATTTGTTCTCTAACTGCTTAGTCTCTGTGCAAATTTGGAATGAAATATATTCATGGCTATGTTGTGATTCAGGAAACACACAAAACATATCGCAGGCACCTACATTTCCAGAATTTTGTGATGTTAGACCACACAGAGTTAATCATTGTGCATGGAAGTCAATTTGGATGTCCACAGCCTGGCAGGTCTGGAAATTCCGAAACAAAAAACACTTTCAAGCAAAGGATACCACTATTCTACAGACCACTCAAACCATACAACACTCCACATGGCTTTGGTTAAAGACAAAAAGAACAAACCACTTGTTTTCTAACAATTTGGCAAACTGGATTCCGAGTCCAGTAATGTGCATGAGATTTAATATGTGAAAAGGAACAACATAAACAGAATACAGATGGGTGGCAGGAGTACCTGGAGAAACACAAATGCATTTGGCAATAGAGCATGCTAAGATTATAAAACCCCATCCCTCTGTTTTACTCATTGTCTGATATTATGGTACATGTCTTATCAAAGTATATATGATTGGTACAGATAGGAACAAGAGACGTTAAAACCTGGAGAAGAGGTGGACAATAATCTTGGAGATTGCAACTTCAATTCTGGAACATAATGACATCACAACCGAACAACACAATCAACATACCAGATAAAGATTACATCACTCTCAATCTCTGAAAGCTTCCAGGCACGTAGGCAGAGTTGTGTACCAGTCTAGAGTTGTATTCTAAAAGTCATAGGTGATTTGTGTACCGTCCATAGGACAATAAGTTGACAACCAGGATCCTTGGAAAGAAATAAAATAATAGATATGATCGATGGATTGATATGTTGACAGTAAAGACACCTGTTGTTCGTATTCTAAAAGTCTTAGGTGAGCTGTGTACTCTCAGAAGATGATAAATTGACAGCAATGAACCTTGGCAAGTAATAAAATAATAGATACAGGTGACCTGATCAGCAGTAGAGTATAGAGATCACTAATGTATTTATCTTATCAAGTGTGATCGGTTGGTAGAATGTCTCAAGGGCGGTCTGTGCTCTTATATGTTGGATGCTTTTTCTGTAAATATCTATTTTAATGAATTTTGGCTTATCAATAACAAACTAGGCCTTTCTTAAAACAAAGCCTTAAAATTATATTTATTTATTTATGTTTCCCCGAATTCGCCGCTGCCTGAAATATGTTCATATGGGAGCCAATAGCACCCCCTCCCCCTATGCTTCCACCAAAAAGCACAAAAACCCGTGCTTTGAAAATTAGAGCTAAACTCTGTCATAAAGTTGCACACCCCAAATATTAATGTTATATAAAATTTAAATTTCTATGAACAAATTACCCACCATTATAATCGTTCAGTTCCCACCAAATCAACGGTTGAGATCATTGTTGAAATAACAAACAACTTTTTTTCCAATTTCCTCTCTTTTCCTTACCAACATTCTCTCCCTTTGGCCTGTTCAAAATTACTTGTAGTGTCGATATTATCCGAATTGATACCAAAATTTGAAAATCGCTAATAATGGTGGCAACGTCGATGCCCATACCTAAAAGTTGTGGGCTAAATAGGTGGTTTGACCCATTAGAATACGTGTAGCGTCAGCTCAACATGTATACATTAACGAAATGTGCCAACCTGTGTATATTGGCATGTCGTGCGAGGTTGAATATTTGAGTTTGATAGGACGATCTGGCATGGCTTGTTTTATTTATTTATTCTTACAAAAAAAATATTTGAGAAAGTTGATGAATTGGAGCATGTGTATGAATTGGAAAAGCATTAGCCCAATTTTTTAAAAAACCTCATTATCTATTAGGCTCCATTTGATAGCTAAACTATAGTCCGACTTTGCGGGGTTTTACACGGGTTACCTTATTTTGGCCTTTGTTTGGTAGGGTACTGCCGGAATTACAAAATAGGCAACTTGCTTGTTTGGTAATGGAGTTGGAAATGTCGGATTATTCCAAAATGGGATAGAATTGTAAGGTTTTACGTAAATGCCCTTGACCAGATTATAAAAGCTATTTTTTCCAAACCCTACTTCATTTCTCTCTCCCCGCAGTCAAAATCTACCCTACTGTCTTCCCCAAAATCCAATGGAGAACGCTTCCCCGTTGCGTAGTTAGACTGCCGACAAGATTTGCCCTTCGTATAAGCATCCATGAGTACAAGGCATTGTTCCGTCGCAAAGTAATTCTCAGTCTTCAGGAGTTCAGCGCCTCTTCAGTCCCATAATCTGCTAATATTGTATTGAAAGAATCAAACACACAATCACCTAAACTAGAACACGAATTCAACAATAACTGAATGCAACATAGTCTATATTGGTTCAAAATCTAGCAAAGTACATTCTAAAACCCTAAAATCGAGGAAATCTAGCCATAATTATTAAAATCGAGAAAGCTTGAACGAAAGTTAACACATATCAAAGAAATCGAATCAAAACAAACCATAGATACAAAATATAACAAAAATTAGTAAAATTGAGGAAATTTAACCCTAATTGTTGAAATTGAGAAAGCTTGAACGAAACTTAATACATATCAGAGAAATTGAATAAAAACAAACCATAGATACAAAATATAACAAAAATTGGTCAAAACCCTAGATCTGTCTGTGGACAAAATTTGTGAAAAAAAGGATTTGTCAACAAAGAGAGCAAACAGGAAAGTAAACAGGGTGAAAATTACGTTGTCGTTGAGAGGAGCATTCGTGTACTTTTCCGGAGAAGGGATGGTGGAGCAACAGCCATTCATCATGGAGAAGAATCGGTTTGAAGATTTCACGATCGTGATGTTTGAGGATCTGTGGGTGTAGGGTAGTATATATACTTGGTATTATTGTAAAAAGATTGAAATGTAAGGGCATTTTGTTACTTCATTACTGGGATAGAAGGTGGATAACTGTATATGCCCAACTTTTTCGGACAAGAATGGCGGACAAAACATGAAGTAATCCCAGGTCCATCCTATATCCTTCGGGTCGCAGGATAAAAATTACATGGCTACCAAACGACGAATAAACATGGTAACACTCAGTTAACATAATTTAACCGCCTTCTTCCCGGCTACCAAACGGAGCCTTAACTATTTCTATTTTCTATCTATATTCAATTTATCCCCAATTCCCCAAAACCTCCCCGACCTCGTCGGTTGTCCCTTATCGTAAATCTTCCCCAAACCTTCTAGTCTTGGTTCTACTTCTTGCTTGCAGTCGTGGCTGCTACAAGTAAGCTTTTCCTCTTGATTCAATCTGAAATTATAGCTTGCATCAATACTTTATTGGGTGGAGTTCCAAAATAAGTTCTACGAGGGGGACGGATACAAGTTCTACCCTTTCTCATTCATTTTGCTTAATTATGATGAGGAACAAGTCTGTGAGAAAGTAGAGGTAGAATGATGATTTGGTGGTTCAACCTGTATGATTACGGTGTTGTTTTGTGATTCATTCACCTGGGTGCCGTGTGTAGAGAAGGCATGTATAATTTTCCAAAGAATGAATAATCATCTCTTTTCTGGCTTGCATTTGCTAGAATGGTTACCACATCTGGGGTGGTCGGATTTTTTCCTGTTTGATTAAAGAATAAAATAATAATAAAATAATATATAAATGTGTGAAAATATATTAAGGACGAGAGGGCCAAAAGTTTATCCCAAAAATCTTTGCATGATCTTTGATTCAAGAAGTACAAATGAGAATTTTTTTTCCTTTCATATTTTTCTCTTATTTACCTTGCTCAGTACAAGCAATTCCCTTATGTCCATTGCAAATGGAGTTGGAAGAGTCATCATTGACAATTCTTTAACTTTGTGCTAATAATGAACTATAGTAAAACGACTCTATTAAATTCAAGTACTTCTATTTAGTGAAGTTGTTGGAACTCCATACATCAAATGACACAATGCATATTGGGTCGCAACGGAAATGACCTCTTTATATAATTACAAGGGTAAGGTCGCGTACATATGACCCACCAAACCCCAACTTAGTTGGGAATATGTTGGGTACGTTGTCGTTGAGTACAAGCAATTCCCTTCCCCTAAAAGTTATGATTTTTCTCTCTTCTATTTCTCCTTTCTTTCTCTTTTTCCCCTCTCTTCTTTCTCCCCCATTCCTGGCATGTTTGCTTCCCATTTTATAGAAGAAGAATTTAGACACTTATCACTTCCGTGTCACCTAAAGAAGAGATGCGCTCCTTCATGTTGATACCTAATTTGCATGTATTTTTTGTCGATTTCTGATCTTTAGAATGGCATCTTTCTGGTTGGTTTTTCGTGATTTCTTCAAGATAAATATTTTTTGTTGTGTTTATATTTGTTGGAGTTTCCAAAATTTGCCATCGTGGTCTTGTGAGATCCCCTGTATTTGGGTAAAACTACATTCACCCAAAGATCTGTTCTATAGCATTTCCCTATAAATATTAATCTCATCATGCTTCGTTAAAACCTTACTACAAAAAAAAAATTGTGGGAAAAATCCCAGTGAAGGAAAAATAGTATATGATTCGGTGTTGCTTAGGGAGGATCATCCATGTTTTCATATGTTTCTTCATCCCAGATACTTTGCTTGGTCAGGTTTCTATAGGCCATCAATTTTGACTTTTTTGGCGAATGTCTGCTAATATTCTAATTGTGATAAGCTTCTCAGCTGATGCATCATCGGTATTTTGATTGTTGGTTGATAGGAGAAAAGTGAGACTGGTCCTGAATTTGTAGAGCTTTTGGACAACTACTATGATTTAACTGTGGGCCCGACCAGGCAAGGTGGGTTGTTTAGCCAGCTTCAGGACTTCGACCACCAATTGATTTGTGGGTCTGATTTGCATATTTTATGAGCTTCTAGCCTCGAGATATTGGAGTAGTATTGATCGGCTTTTAGGCTCGAGATGTTGAAGTTTATAATATTTTTCCTCCAATCTTTTATGAATCCTATTGAAAAACGAGAATTATTAGATGGGCTCAACTCACATTGTATTGACTTTTTGTTGTTGATGATCTTAACTTCATAAAGCATGAAGATTAGCTGGTTGCGTTCAGGGAATGTCTTTTTTGTTTTATGCGCTATTTAAGCCTCTGATATTGTAAGTTATAACTTTCATTGAGGATAGATTCCTCACCTTTCTTACCACTGCCAGATGTCAAAGGTTTCTAAAATTTCCTCATTTGGCCATTCTATGTGGACAATATGTTGATGGATTAATTCTGGATTTTGATCATAAGTGAGGCCTAGTTCTATGCCAATTTCCATTACTCTATTAGCTTCCTCACTCAGATGATTTGGGTGCTCCGTTGGACATTTCTGAAGATGTATATCACCTATCCACTTGTCTAGAGTAGCTTTTTCTCTAGAGATATCAAACTCCACCTATTTTTTGGACTGGCTTCTGGTTAACACCCCAATCTTCTTAGTCTTCACATTGGAGTTTTCTTAGGTAATGGGGATGTTCCTGCCAGAGGAGGGAATGCAAAAATATTCCTCGGAGCTACCTCATATTCCAGAGAGTTTTGTTGGATAGACTAATCACAACCTAAAGTTATGTTGATATTCTTATTCTAATGTTGTTCCTCTTGCATCATTGCAGTTTCAAATATATTTGCACCCTCAACAACTATTTCCATGTTATCCTCCATATCATTTAAAACAGTATCCATGATATACTGCTCATGGACAATATTCTGTAACCTTTGAGAATCACTACCAATATTCTTTTTACAGTTTAGGCCTGTTAGAGATGATTGTGGATATGTATACTCAGCCTTCCACTCTTTATCTTTCCACTCTTTATCTTGAGATGTATGATGCTCTCTATCAAAGATAGATCTTAGAAGAGCCCCTTCATCCCAGTCCATACTGACTTTAGTTTGGACTTCATCCTGTAACAATGCCTAATCACTATGAGAAGACTCAATGCTTACCTTCTTGAATACAGCCTCATTCATTTACCGAATTAGCTCTACCTCAGAAAACAAAGAACCACTGACCAATCCAAAGCACTTGGCAAGGGTGATAGGCACAATGTCATTTAAAACCAAACCTGGTTTAATGGATTCTGCTTTTAATGCTTTGGATCTAGATTCCTTTGGTTGAGGATGTGTAAACTTATGATCCATACATTTCTCCACTAAGATCATGCTTGTAGACACTTCTGACTCAATTTCATCATTTGTCTGAGACCAAAAAGAGTTTAACCCCTCCCTGTGAAACTCCTTAATATTTAGTGTGAGCATCAATCCATTTAGTAAAATACATAGTTGTTGTGGTAAGTTTAGAGAAAAGTCATGTTGAATCAGTAGCACAGCCGCCTCCAGATGGCGATGTTGTAATGAACATTCATCAATTTTCCTGCAGACACCCAAAGAAAATCAATTTTTTTGCTAAAATATACTTTGTCCAATATTGAATAGGCAAGCCAAACATTTGACCCGAGTTAACTTATGCAGAGGTGGTACAATCTCCTTATTCCAGGGACATAAGTTAAGCATCCAGTTCTTAACCCAATATGAATCATTATTAATCAAGTTATTCAGGTCATGTTTCTCTTGTTCCCAGATAAGGACAGATACTGGATTAAGTGGGTTGACTAATATGTTCAAATATCCTGCCTGTTTAATAGCCAAATGGAAACAACGCCAATCTGTATGCGAATGCAGAGTTCCTATATAACCAAACTTCAGCCAAGGTTGATAGTATCTATTAAGTTCAATCACTAGAGGATGGATGTGACATTCACCCGCAACCAGAGTTTTGATCATCCCATTCCCAACTATACTTTTCTGAAGCACAGTTGGTGGGATAACTTCATAGGACATGGGTAACACATATTACATAGTTGTTCCAACCTTCTTCTACATAACATCTCTAGAGGCTGGTAGTTTCTTACTATTTAAAAATCACGCTATGTTTGCTTGGAGTTAATAGGAGCCAATCCAGCAGTTATTAAGCTTAAGTAGTAAGGCTTCTTCTTTCATGTCTTCAGCAAAAGCCACAAAACCAAAAGTCCTGGCATGATTGTTAAGCTTACGGGCTATCTTAAGACTTCTCACCACACATTGTCTGTGCAGCAGGGCATTCAGGTGAGACATTTCGCAGTGGGGAGGAAAGTTTGATATATAGTATGTGACTGGCCCAACTCATGTTGTCCCTTGAGATTGTATGCGAGCTCCGAGCCATTCATGGATAGAGATAGGATTCTGAGTAATAAGCATCTCAGCATACGAGATTCCATTCCTTTGCTTAATAGGAAGAGGCATATGGAGGCATTTTCCCCGCTTTGATATAAGCACGCCTAATCCGTTTCAGTTGTTGTGGAGGTAGACTCCAAGTGTGCTTGGTCATGACTAGGGTTTAGGTGCAGGGAGATGGAGACTAATATTCACCAACGATGTTGAATACCAGCTCCCTAGTGACCCAGAGAGAGTAGCTAAGGAAAGTAGGAGGAAAGAAAATGCATTGCTTGCTGGCATTAGGCTTCGGGCGGACAACGTAGCAATATACTATTCATGCTAGAGATCTAAGCTATTTGGGGACCTTCCTAGACGTGTAAGGCATCCCCGGTAAGAGGAGGACACGACGAAGTAGGATAAACGATGATAGCATGAAGTTGCTAGGAGAAAGATGGAGAAGAAGTCGCAGAAGATGCGAGTTTACTATTCATGACAAGCTTTGAACGGAGAGAGACGTTTTTGTCTCACAAAAAATGATTTATTGGGCCAATTAGATTCAATTAATTTGATTAAATGTTTTAAAATCCCAAATAGCGTTTATATGTTAAATTTATTAATTCTAGTATGCATAAATTAGGAATTATTTATTTTATTTGTTAAGTGCAGTTAAATTTTAATTCTTAGTATGCATGATTAGAAATTAAATTATTTTACCTAGTGCAATTTAATTCTTAGTATGCATGATTATGAATTAATTTAATTTGCTTAGTGCAATTTAATTCTTAGTATGCATAATTAGGAATAATATGTTAGGTGCAATTTTAATTCCAAGTATACTTATGTGAATGAGGAATTAACTTTATTAGAGACTATGTTTCCAACAAATAATTATTAACTTTGTGTTAATAATTAAATTGTGGTAATCGAAATCACATTACCATCAGTATTTTAAATTTCAAAAGAAATCTTGAATAATCGTGCTCGTGAGAGATTGTCTAGAGCTGGTTGTTAAGTGAGACCTTTGTAATTACACCAGACATCTGGACTCTTCACAAGGAATGGCAGCACTGTCTAGCAGCTGATCATCAAAATTATAGTACAAGATCAGTTACATGGGTGTTTATCAAATTGGTTAGCTATGTGTTAAAAGAAAATCGAATTGTTATACGTTAACAATTTATTTGTGCCAATTATTTTGGCTAGAATAAATTAAAATTAAACTAAAAATGCTCAACAGCAAAAAACATTGAATTGTTACAGTTAACAATTACATGCGCCAGTCCATCTGGTAATGGCTGTATGTGTTACTATGTGTTTTTTGCCTGAATTTGTTTCAATACGTGAAAGTTAGATTTTCCTATAAATTTTTTGGTTATGAAGGACGTGATAATTATGAAGCTTGCAAAATTTTTGAACATATAACATAATCTAAAACCAGAAGGTAATCAAATTAGGTAAACTATAAAAGAACTAAGGAGATAAGATGACAAAAAAAAGAAACATTCTACTGTAGCATTTCCATCAAGAACGGCCGAATACTATCGACGATCTGATCTTTTGGTTGTGCAAGTGGATGGAAAATTGTTAAAGTCTACTGGACGTGGTAGTGGGAAGCAATCTGTTCAATTATCTCACGCTCAATATGAGACTAGAGATACGAGCGTGGTTGTTTCGCAGGAAAACAGAGTAAGCTCTCTGCTTCATTCATGTTTTCCGGTGGTTGGTGAAGATGCTGCAGGGGTTGTGCCGATTGCTGGAGGTTCTGCATTGCATACGACTGCTGTGTTGCTGGAGTCTGAGCTGCTGGAGGCGACAAAACCAGACAAAGATCCTACAAAACCGGATCTAGTCCAACATGTTCAAATATTGCTTTCTCCGGTTTCTTCCAGCTTGGATCTTTCAAAGGATGATATTAAGATGGATGGTGCTGTTCAGGAGGCTGTTGGTGAGGGATGGGAGTTTCAGCACCGGCGACGGAGGGATGGCAAGTCTCCTGTTGGGGAAGGAGTTGCCGTCAAACCAATTAAAAACACTCTGCCTACTCACATCCAGAAAATGCGCGTAGAAACGATTTCTTTTCATGTGGCAAATTTACCTCCAGCATGCACAGAATGGGAACTCCGTCGTGTCTTCTCAACATTTGGGATCGTGCGTGACGCATTCATTTCGTGTAACCAACATCAAAATCATCGGAGGTTTGGTTTTATTAGGTTTGCACCGGTTGTGGATCTTGTGGAGTTTGAACAAACTCTTAATGGCTGCTGGATCGGCGCTTATAAGCTGATTGTTAACCGAGTGAGGGGACAGGAGTCTCGGAGTATAGCAGCTGCAAAATAGGACAGTGGCTCCGCCTGCTATTCCAAACAAGCATGTCATGGTGTTTGAGGAAGATACTTCAGCGTCTAAATGGCTGGAGTTTTGTGTGATAGGAAGACTCATGTTGGCTCTTGATTTCATTGCAACAAACCTGAAAAAACATAATCTTGAGGATGGTAAAGTGATAGTGGTGGAGGGTGGAGAAGTACTTGTCTCCTATCCGACGGATTTATTGCAAATTCGTCTTCAAGATGAACCAACTTTGGCTGAAGCAATTGGATTATCGTGTGTTCGTCCATGGAGACGTGGAGGGTCAAATGGGACTCGAGATGTGTGGTTGCAGGTAAAAGGCACGCCGTTATATTGTTGGAATCCTGAATTTTTTAAAAAATTGGCCAAGTCCTTTGGCGAGTTCTTGCGATTGGATAAGTTTACTGAGGAACGTATTATGATGCATCGAGCACGTATGTTGGTACGGGTATCAAATTCAAGTGTTATAAACGAATGTATAAAGGTGTAATTGAAGGAGGAGTGATTTTCAGTTGGTGTAGTGGAGGAACGAGATAGGGGTCTTAGGTGGGAGATTGTCCAACCATCGGTTGGAGGAGGAATTGGGGAGTGTGGAGGTTGATTTTGGAGGAGAGTTTGGGAAGCCACAACTAGTGGAAGGTGATGTTCGGGTGGCTGAAACAGTTCATGATTTGTTTGCCAAATTGGGGGTTGGTGGTTCGGTGAATAAACAGAAATTTGTTTCTTCTTCTAAGTTGTGGAAGGGTGCTACAGAGGTGGAAGAACGAACACTTGATGTTGTTCAGCCAATGTGTACTGATAATAGGCTTTTGAACGAGACACACCGTGTTGCATATGCAAGAAATTAGGGTAAAACAGAATTTGATCAAACACACATCTGATGTAGTATCTTTAGCTCCAGAGGACGGGATTCCAGCAACTATGGCACTCCTATCTAAGGTTGGACATACATCACTTTTACCAGTGGATATGATTAAATGTTCTGCAGGACAGATCATTGATGACATGGGAGCAAAGGGGTATCGCAAGCAGAAAACAAAGAAATCCAATCAATTAAACCACCGTGCAAACAAACCATATGCAGTTCCAAAAAAGAAAATTGATGATAGAGTTGTGCAAGAACATTTGAATGATGTACTATCTGATGAGCGTTTATTTGGACCTCCATCACCTATGGAGGACATTGTTGATTTCGTACAAGGAAGAGATATTGGTTCTACACGGAGATCAGCTAGACTTTTGGAGGAGGCTACGAGGACTTGGGAGTTGGGAAAGGTTATTGGATTGAGTAGTGATTTATCTGATGATACTATGGTCGCTCGATTGGTTGATATGGAGAAACGTGATGTGGTTATGGATGCATCTGAGGAATGTGTGACCGTGCCTCTTATTGTTGATCAATGAAGATGATATCAATAAATGTTTGAGGACTCAGAGCCCTGGGTCGGGTAGGTGCAATACATAATCTTGTATATTCTAATTCTATTGATTTCTTATGCCTTCAAGAGACAAAGACAAATTGTGATAATAGATTGATTTTGAACAACTTATGGAGTGGAAATGGGTATCAGCGGGCATAGATTCCTTCTGTTGGTCAAGCAGGCGGTATGTTATCAATATGGAATGATGATATATTTGTGGCTTCGGCAATTCGTTCTTTCCCTAATATACTTGCAGTGGACGGAGTTTGGAAAGCAACGCAGGCAAAGTTATTGATTATTAATGTATATTTTCCTTTTGTTCGTGCTGAAAACGTGCATTGTGTTTACATATATCAAGTATGATTCAGGAAGCTGATCTTTGTGCTATTTGTGTGGTTGGATATTTTACTCTGTCAAATCGACCACGGAAAGACTTAATTTTCATGGTATTCCTTCGTGGACATGATTGAATTTAATGATTTTATTCTTGACAATGCTTTGATTGATCTACCTCTACAAAGATTTTTGTATACTTGGCTTAATGGGATAGGAACAAGTACAAGTCGGCTTGACAGGTTCCTTCTTTCAGATAGTTGGGTATCATTATGGCCAGGTCTGAAGTTGATTGCTTTCGATAGATGTATTTCAGACCATCGTCCAATATTACTGTCGACTTCTACAGTAAATTGGGGCCCAAAAATGTTCAAAACTTTGGATGTGTGGGAATACTTGGAAGAATCTATTTTTTTGAAGGAAATAAGTCTTATATTTTGCATTGTCGATTAAAAGCTTTGAGACAAACGCTTAAAGTTTGGAATCATACTGTTTTTGGCATGACAAACCGCAAGATTGAAGGAATCACCGAAAAATTAAACCATTATGATCATATTGGGGAGATCCGTGCTTTATCTGATGATGAAATTAACGAAAGGAAATTAGTATTGGTTTGGTTTACAAGTATCACAGAATCGTAAGGCATCCATCCTATATCAGAAATCCAGATCTTTTTGGATTTGGGAAGGGGACGGTAATACTCGCTATTTTCATGCTCGGGTACGTAATCGTCGCTTTCGAAATGAAATTCCTGGGTTGTTTTTTGATGGTGTTTGG
>JAOWBN010185311.1:0-16418 GCA_028565015.1 Pinguicula moranensis
AGTTACCTAAGGATCATTTACCGACTCTTGGTGTGTGGGAGAGTATGTTTCACCAGTCCACCCAGAGCAGTATACTTCCACTCATCCAGGATGAGAACTTGCCAACTATGGGCCCGCATGATATAGAGGTAAGTCCTCTACCATTCAAGCCCAACGAGAATCCCATTCAATCAAACGAGGAGCAAGAAAGAAGAGAGGTAAGTCCTCAACCTCCTATTCTTAGGAATGAGATCGGTTCTCAAAATCAAGGCTATGACGACATGATTACGAGCCACACGAACCAATTGGTCAGTGGGAGCAACGCTAATCATATCGCCAACCCCACGAACCAAGGGGCCAGGGGAGCCAATCCTTCTTGAGGCAAGAGGAGCATCATGTTCTTTGAATGAGCGAACGCGGGAGGATTCCTCGGTGATACTTTAGAAATTGAAGAGCCCACGTCTTACGATGAGGTGATGGACTAAGCCGATAACAAAAAAATGGCTAAGTGCCATGAAGGAAGAGATGATCCCAATGCAAACGAATGAGGTTTGGAAACTTGTTGATGCATCGCGATGCCAAAAACTAATTGGATGCAAATGGGTATTCAAGGTTAAGCACGGCGCTGATGGATCAATTGATAAGTTCGAAGCTCGACTAGTGGCGAAAGAATTTATCCAAATCAAGGGTATAAACTATAAAGAGACATTCTTTCCTGTGGTGAGAATTGTCTCTATTCGCCTATTTCTAGCCTTTGTTGCCCATATGGATCTTGAACTATTCCAAATGAACGTAAAGACTGCTTTACTCAATGGAAAACTTGAGGAGGAGATCTACATGTATCAACCTGTTGGGTTCGTCTCAGCGAAACAAGGTGAAAAAGTGTGTCGTCTTAAAAGATCCATCTACGATCTCAAACAGTCTTTGAGACTATGGTACATTTGCTTTTATGAAGCTATAACTTCATATGAATTAACTATGATAGACGAAGACCATTGCGTATATGTCTCAAAAACAAAGGAAGGGATTATGTTCCTTTCCCCATATGTCGACGACATATTACTGGCTGGAAACAACATGGAGTCGATCAACGTCGTTAAACAATGATTGTCCTCTGTCTTCGAGATGAAGGACATGGGTGAAGCTAAGTTTGTCCTAGGAGTTGAGATATGCAGAAATAGTCCTAAGAGAATGTTGGGTCTGTCCCAAAAAGCAAACATCAATAAAGTCTTAGAGCGATTCAGGATGCATTACTCTAAGCTCGTTGATACTCCAGCTGAATGGTCTGGCACTAAGCCTCGATCAAGGCCCAAAAATATATAAGGAAAATGAGGAAATGAGCATTGTCCCCTATGCAAGTGCCATAAGTAGCCTGATGTACGCCATGTTATGTACGCGGCCCGACATATGCTATGCGATTGGTTTGGTGAGTCGTTACTAAAGCAACCCTGGACCTGCTCACTGACAGGCAGTCAAGAGAATCTTTCATTACCTTCGTGGAACGGCTGATCTAGCCTTATGCTACAAAGGGGGAGACCTGCGACTAAAAGGATACAAGGATGTTGACTGGGAAGGCAATTTGGATGAATTTAAGTCAACCTCAGGATATGCTTTCATCCTAGGTGGAGGAGCCATATCATGGTACAGCAAGAAATAGGACTGCATCGCTTTGTCGACCATGGAACTTGAATATATCCCATGCAGCGTAGCAGTGCAAGAAGCACTCTGGTTGAAGAACTTTATACAGTACCTCGATCTGACTTCGAGGCCTAACAATCCTGTAGAACTGCACTGCGACAATACAACAGTAATACAATTTGCTAAGGATCCAAAATTTCATAGGAAGACAAAGCACATCCAAAGGAGATTTCAATTTTTTTTTGAGACGCTATCCACAAAGCTGATATCATCATCAAGTATATTCCAACTGACAAGATGATCGGGATCTAATGACCATGACAATGCCTAGAGATGTGTTTAGA
This sequence comes from Pinguicula moranensis, assembly GCA_028565015.1. Classification (NCBI taxonomy): domain Eukaryota; kingdom Viridiplantae; phylum Streptophyta; class Magnoliopsida; order Lamiales; family Lentibulariaceae; genus Pinguicula; species Pinguicula moranensis. The sequence continues at coordinate 1,962 of JAOWBN010185311.1, forward strand.
GCTCATGTCATGAGTCTAGGATTACGTAGGGTTTGATCATTTCTTGTACAAGAACAAGGACATAGTTTATATAACTGATTGATTATGAATTAAGATCCTTGTGAGTATCTTTTTTCATTTACGAGCATTACATTTATGCAATCAATCAAGGCAGAATAAAAAGGTCGCCAAGCTTTTTTGATTGGCCCCATCATACGAGTAGTCACCCTTATGCCTACATAGCATAAAGGATGAGACTGATAATTGTTCTGAACAGTCGCTTCAGTGGGTCTGAAATGAGATTTTGAGGAAATCCAATGTGAAGTGTCTAGTTCTTCACAAATAAGGCTTAAAAGTCGAATGTATAGAATAAGAGACTCTGTGTCCTTTATCAAATGTTACAGTTCGCATGGCATTAGCATGTGACACGTCCACCTTAGTAAGAGTCATGACATGACACACATGTCATACTGTGTGTGCTACAGAACGACCACGGTGATAATGGTAAAAAGAATCCCCTATTTACCATTGTGTGATTACTTGAACTCTAGTGGTCCAACAATACTTTACTTTTTGACTTATAGCTATGACTTGAAGTCGAGGTTCGATGGTGCTACTTTAGTATATAATCCAAGGGCTAAAAGATCCCATACGGTCCAACGGACCATGATAGGAAAGCAGTCGAATCGACATGGATAGTCATTAGCCATGGAACAATCTGTCCTGCTCACCAAATATTTCCCGGCCGGCAGTTACATTTCGTATATAATCAAATATAATATAGCTTAAGAGATATGTAGCTATCGGTGATGCAGAGAGGATTTGGGGTACAGTTAGTTTTGAAAGTGTCATGTTAGTTAGGTGGTGACTTAATATGACGCTACTAGTTACAACAAGGTCGCACGAACCACTTCTCGTATGAAACAAGAGGAAACTTATAAGTTAGACGCAAGACAATACACGGTCTATGTGGCCAAGTGTTTAAGTGTACTAAGACGTGGGATGATATGGCCTACGAGGCCGAGTGGGAGCTGTTGGATTAATATTAATTAAATCATTTAATTAATCAATTAAACCTAAAACTCACATAACCATAAGCCCGTCTAACTACCCAGGGAAATCTCTATATAAAGGTTATGTGCCTATAGGGATTGATATATACGACACACACAACTCATGCGTTGAGAACCAAAATTAATAAGTTCTCTTTCGACTTGTTCCCAATCACCATCGGGGAGGAGATTTGGTTCATGGATTCCAAAGGGACTTTTATAGCCCTTTTCAACGTGATTAATTCATTCCAGGAGATTACGATCCAGATACGCTTCCGCATCAATCAGGTATTGAATATTCGTTCTTCATTAGATTTGGTATGGTCGGATTTGGACCTGCTTGGTTAGCGAATCAAAATCAGAGTAAATGAATGGATAAAAATAGGCAATACAGCTGGTGGGGGCAAAACCCACTCTTTTCGTGTAATAATCTCATAATTTGTAACTTGTTCGAAAATAAGTAAGCTTTGGGTTAAGGGAATCCAAACTCTTTCTAGACTATATTTCGCTTATTCCCTTTCAAACCTTTTTACAAGAGTATTTCTTAGGAATCTTCCTCCCCTTTCTACAAGAGTTCTTCCCCTTTTTATAGGAGATTTTGCATGCACAAGTGAGGACATTTGTCCAATTTTCTTCAACACTTGGTCTTTGCATGCCTAGCTTCTAACACTTGTCACAAAGATTTATGAGGAGGTGACAAGTCCCTATTTGTTGCATGTGGACCTTTGGTAGCTTTGGGCCTGTTTCTTTCTTCTGTTGGACTGCCGAATTTCTTCGTGGATTGGACTCTGCGAAGTGGAGGAATGGGTCACTACTTATTGGGTCGAGCTTGATTTTGGTGGTGAAAAATTGGGCTACACCAAGATTCATTCTTTTGATCTAAATCCGTTCTATAGTCTACAGTTTTTATCTCATAGAAAATCACAATCCATCTTAATATGATCATCATTCATATTCGTACCACAATTTTAACCTTCTGTCGGCAAACGAGCCAATACTCACTTACCAACTTCATGTCTTACTATTTTTAGTTTTATTGTGCTTAAAATTTTTAAATAACTACAATTATAGTTTCCATAATTATTATCTACTTCACCAAACAGTCGACTTTTTGGGAAAAGATTATTTGCAGTAATAATAATTGAAACTGTTGTCTGCGCGAGCCCAAGGCACGGATTGTGTCTGCTCTGTGTTCCATTTTATTATTTGCCAGTGTTGTCGGTCCAAATGGTAACTGTCTGAGATCCCTTTTGCTTCTTTTGTGTCTGGAGAATGAGAGATATCACAACGAACAAATCTGATTGTCCCTCATGATATGTCCATTTCAAAATGGAACGGGAAGAACAACTTGAAAAATGTGCTGGGAATCGGGATCAAGCTTGTATATAGGCGCATGCCGCATCGCCTATGTATTATACATGCATGCGTGATCAGTGGGTGGGGTAGGGGCACAGTCAGGAATTTTAATAGGAGGGAGAAATTTTTTTAGCAGAGTGGTACATGCTGCGTCGGGTCGATTTCACTTGCAAATTACAACAAAGCCAACTTCAAAAGTTTGCAATTTTGTTAACCAAAATCTATTAAAATATTAAACTAAAAAATAATTATATTAAATAATTATAAAAAAATTAAAAAAATATTTGAAACGATATAAAACAAAAAATATCCAAAAATTGGTAAAGTTGCATTATGGTGTAGTGGTTATTCGACAAGAGTACAAGAATTGGGCTTAGCCACTTTCAAATTTGGTCCATCTTATATTTTTTTATCATGATATGTTAAAAAGAAATAGACGAATGCTGCTTGCGAGATTCGAACCTTACAAGAATTATTTGAGAGTCTTAACATTCTACTAGTTGAGCTAACAAGGTTTTATGCTTGTTATTAAACAATATACGATACAAATGTCTAGGGGATCAAAATAGTAAAATAAAAAAATTTACACATGAATTTCATTTATTTTTTTAAATAATGCCCATGGTCCCCCCTCGGTGGGGGTGGAGGTGGATTCCAAGTTCATGCCCATACACTCGCGAAATGCAATTTGCCAGTATTTATATTGCAGGGGAACGAAATGCAGCTCATTTGGTAAGACGTTTCCCCCAAATCAATAGGTCAGGGGTTCGAGTCATAAGTAGCAACCAATATTGATCCTCGTTTTTTTAAAAAAAAAATACAGGGTTAAGCTACAATTATTGATAGGTGGAGATACAAATTTAAAAGGCGAGATCTTTTTTGTGTGTGTGGAGATGGACCATCCGCTCACCCCCAAGTTGTTACCAAAACATTCGTGTGTTGCATCCTTGAATTTGTATCCTCTTAAATTTATATCCTGACTCCGTTCCTATTTGCCCGTCAGTGTGGCAATATATTCCATGTCATGCTCACATGTGACTATGTGAGACAAAATGAAAAGGTTTTCAGTTGATGGTCACTTTAATAAAGGCATCATATGATGCATTTATTCAACGACGCATTTCAATTTCCTAACCGGTCTGCAGCAGCACTGACAAGGAACAAAGCTCTGCGCAATCTTGAAATACTTCAACTCCGTGTCGTGGATTTATCAGGCACGGGACAATTACTTGGTCAAGACTCATCAATATATAATCAAAGGGCATTGAAAAAGGAGTCAAGAATTCCATTTTCTTTTTTTTTGCTTGTTTAACCATAGACCACCCCAAAGATTGACAAATGTGCGATTGTAATGAATTAAGCATGTCAGGCACGAAAAAACGTACGAACATATCCAAACCACACCAAAAAAAAATGTTAGACGTGTGTGTTGCAGGCCAAATTTTTTTATATAAAAAATGTGTGTAATATCTATCCGTTTTGCGCGTACCAAATTGAAAAATTCTACCTGCAAACCATAACATAGGGTGCAGACGAGTTAGGTACGACACATGATAAAAATATACAAACATACCTAAATCGCATGTATGAAAATGTGCATGTAGTGGGGCCATTTTTTTCTTCAAAAAACATGTACGTGATATCCACTTATTTTACCAAACTTGCGCGTGCCAGACTGAAAAGTCCAGCCTGCAAACTGGCATACAATGTAGGCTGGCCCGCACCATACTTATGCATTGGTAAAGCTTGGGCCTTTAGGAATTAACCCTAACCTTTCGCCCCCAAACATAACTCCAAGAAATTGTTTTCCTCCAATGAAAATTCAACCCTTGATCTCGGTGAATGAGAAGGATGGTTCCATTACAGTGTCGTTTGCCAAAAGCACACAAAGTAATTACTGTGTTGATGTTGGAACCCAAATCGGTTAGTGGAAAACGTGTCCACTAGTTGAAGGGGCAATTACGTCATTTGATTAGTCCCTAGAGGAATTCTAACTGTATCAGAATTCCTGCCTATAAATACTTTTGTCTTTCATTGTATTTTGTATTCGAAAAACAGTGAAATAAAGAACCCTAGCCGCCATGGAAGTAGCCAATTTGGGTGAATCACGTAAATCTGTGTTTTCGTTTTGTTTTTCGCACTTGTCTTTGATTGTGTGTGTGTTGTTCGGTCCTAACACTAATGTCGGCCCATAACAAAAGCTTCATTGATGGGCTGAGACAGAAAAATGCCTAGGTGATATATTGCTAATAGAGGGTTGCCCAATAGGTTGGGCTAGGGTATGAGGCCCAACAAAATGTGATTGGACTATAATGTGGGCTAAAGTAGGTAGCCCAGGCAAAAAATCCGCCTGAATTATGAAGTTGGGACAGCACAGAATAATATCATGTGAATGGTGGCCCAATTACTGCAAGAGCAGGATTTGGTCCAAAAAATCGAACACCCGAGTTGTGTCCTAGGGTAGGGCCAGAAGTAGCCAGGGAAATAACCGCGCAGTTAGCCTGAGGAGTGGTACTAGCAAACATAAAAAAACGAGTAACAAGAATGACAATTATTACCATATTGGCCATATTCGAGGCACGAGTTGTATAACCGACCACGATCTTGGCCTCAAGAGTTGTCCCTGCCACATGGTTAATGTCTAGGCGCAAGAGATGGCGTTGATGGCATAAATTGTGCATCGAGGCTTGTGGGTAGCGAAAGATGCTCGAGGGAATCAGACCTGTGGCGCTGGGGCATACGCGGGTGACACACCCGTGGTGACTAGCAGAGAGAACCCAGAGATAAAGTTGACAACCGACAGAGGGAATCCGTCGGGGGTACTACAACAGATCGAAGAACAGGAGTACTGGCCTGAGCCCATTTGAGGTTGTACATGGCAGGAATTCGTCGGGGGTACTAGAGTTAGCCCCTATCCCGCGAATTGGACGTTTCAGCCCACGAGCAGATGAGATGGCTGAGCACTTGAAGGGTATTCATGAGCAAGTTCGAATTGCTATCCATGACAGCAATTCCAAGTACAAGGCGCGCAGTGATAGCCATCGGCGTCAGGTACTTTTTGAAGTTGGTGATTTTGTTTGGGCTGTGTTGACTCGTGATCGTTTCCCTGTTGGCGAGTACAACAAACTGAAGGATAGGAAGATTGGGCCTTGCGAAATTGTGCAAAAAATCAATGATAATGCCTATCGGTTGCGCCTACCCAGTCACTTAAAGACTTTTGATGTCTTTGATGTGAAACACTTGAGCCCCTGTTTCGAGGATGACGATGACCTGATCCAGACCTCGAGGGCGAGTTCTTTACAACCTGGGGAGACTGATGCAGGAGCATCTGGAGTTAATCAGTCATAACTTTGGCTACAGGTGTCTGAATGGATCGTGTCACGTGGCGTTGGAATCGTCTCTCTGGCGCGCACGAAGTTGCACATAGAGCTTTGCTACATGTGCGACACCAATTTCCTCAAATTTCGATGTTTTCCTTCCCAAAAATGCATTTTATTATTTCTTTTCTTTTTTAGAAATAATTAGCTGTCAATCTTGAAGTCAACTGATTTCCAGAATTTCAGCAATTTACCGCTTTTATTTGATTTGATTGAGTAGATTGATTTGTGCGATTATGCTAGATAAGGCAGATCGCGGAAATAATGGGATTTCTTTGGATATATAAGTTCGTCTTGTGGACTTAGTTGATGATCAAATTTTGTAATAGAATTGAAAATAAACGGAAACCGATGACACCGTCTTGGGATTCTTTTGGAGAAGTTCTTGAGTTCTTGATTCTATTGCAATTTCTGTATTTTCTTTAGCCTACAAGATAATCACTATCTTGTTTCCGGCTTCAATGGTCCTCCCAAGATTTAAAACAAATTATATATAAATTTTATTTTTTATTTTTTTATTTTAGTTTCCCTTAGATATTCCTATCATACTGGTTTCAAAACAATGAACAAAGTCTTCCTAGATAAGCGGGTAAATTGTCAATTTTTTAAATTTATGGGCATAGTTCAAATCCTATTGTCCGGAATTTTAGTTGTTTTTTTAGATATTAAAATAAAAAATTTGAGATAAAAGGGATTTGAAAATTTATAGTTAGGTTAAAATTCAATTTGACTAACCACTACAACATGGGACATACATGGGATTTTAGAGATCACATTTTATGACTTTTTTTAGAATCGAATAGAATAAAAATTTAACCATTATGCCATAAAATCTTGATTGCGATTCTAATAGATATTATTTTAATATATTTTTTGCATAGTTTTTAATATATATATATATATATATATATTTATTTATTTAATATAATTATTTTTGAAATTCTAGTTAAAAAAATTATATTTTATAAATTAAAAACCTTGACATATTAAAAAAATAAATTATTTTTTTTATCCTAGCATTCACCTGTCAAACCCGATCAATTATGTTCAAATTCGGAAAAAAAAAATATATGTGACAATTTCTATTCAACAATGAATTTTCAGAAATTCACATAAATTTGTTGAATTTTCTTATATCTCCTACTCAAATTTGAAAATAAAAAAATTATAGAATTTTTTTTCAGTTTAAAATAATTCGACCAAACCCATTTTGCTCAAACTCAAAATGGGGTACCTGTTCACATTCTTGCTTGAACAAGTCCAGCAAATTCATTCTTGCAACGACATCAAGGTCGACAGTTACCACGTCTAACAAAAGAACAACACTTGCGTATGATTAGCATGATTTCCACAAATGGAACCACCCCAAATAGGGGCGGAGCCAGGAAATTAACAGGGGGGCAAATTTTTTTGATTTAAACAAAGAGTATCAATTTGGTCAAGCAGTAGAAACTGAATGAGTTAAAATAAGTATAATCAATTAATACAAAATAAATAAATAATAAAATTTATTATAAAATATTATAAAAAAAACTAAAAGATTCAAAATAAGTTAAATCAACCAATTTGGTTGACTACCAATCCTTAAAATATAAAAATTATTTATATTAAAAAACTATAAAATTTGTATGTATAATTAAAACTAATCAATCCAAATAAGCAATAAATTTTGTTTTCGAATTTAGAAAGCGTAATCCAATTTCAATGGTGCAATGGTTTAATATGCCTACTTCAAAGTAGTCACCTCAGTTCAAATGTCACCTAAACTAATTTTTCTTTTGTTCTTTTTTAAAAAGAAGAAATGGGACTCTGCCAACTCAACCAAACAAATTTTGTATAAAATTGAAACAAGTTTAAGTATAAGGCGGACCAAATTGCAAAAACAATTTTTTAACACATATTATAATTTTATTTTAAAAAAATCTCGGGGACCATGTCCCCTGGTCCCCTTGGCTCCATGTTGAATGAGGCATAATCTACACGCCCTTGGGTAACAGATCTCTACAAATGGTAAGCCTCCTCCATAAATCCAACCGGAAGTCCAATAAAAATAAAAGTTTCGAATATGATAATATTAATCAATATCCAATCAGCCAGGAGGCACAAGCTGAAGGAGGCCCATGCAAATTCGAACCCTACGTTCTACGTCGTTGACCATCAGAGACCTTATGCATCCACCATTTAAGATGAATATCAAGCAGTTCAATTAGCTTCTCTCGCCTAACGGAACCAGCTCCTTCAACTGGAACATAGCAAGGAAAAAAAACTTTTAATATTTCATAACACCAAAAAACGTTCACAAGTCCGTTCACATTGGATGAAAAATATCATGTTAAATCATTAAGGGATTTTTTTGGGTAAGTAATTTTGTATTTAAAAGTCAATTGGCAATTATAGGATGACATAAATAGTGGCTATAATGCAACTACATCCGGAACAGGGGCTTAAAACTGCCTCTACATAGGGATAATTAGATTGTCATCCTCCCTTTCTTCATTCAGTATGGCAAGGATCAGTTTGGGGGCAATCTGGATCCTTGTTGAAACGAAATCGAGCAGCACATTCTTGGGAGGCGAAACCAATCCCCAAGTGAGATGCTCCTGAGTGAGCTTTAGCCCAATTCCACGCATTCCTCTTCACCCAGTATAGAGACTTTGTTGCGTTAAAGGTGGAGTCGAATCGGATTGAGTTCATTTCTCTCTATAAATACCAGACAACTCCCTGCTAAACCACCTTCCATATTTCCTCACCAGATCTTCCTTAGAGCAGTTGCATATGCGCCAAAAAGTGTTGACAGATATCTGGACAAGCAGCATAGGTTATGTCAAACCAAGCATAATCTTCCAACCACAGCCCTTTTGCATTAAAGCATTCTATGAAGAGATGGGATATCGTTTCCAATGAGCGACCACACATGACACATTGCCTAACCGGTGCAGATATGGTTATTCCTCGTTTGATCAGATTATCAATGGTTGGTATTTGTGGTTCAAGTAGGCACCAAGAAAACATTTGTACTCTTCCAGGCGGGATTCTTCCCCAGATTTTTGCTAGCTCTGTATCTTCTTCCACTCCATACGACTGAGTCATACTGAGTTTAGAGTATGCTGATGACATGGAGTAAGTGCCAGTCTCAGAGTCCATCCATTGCCACGAGTCCGCATCAGAGATATGTCCTGCGTTTACAACAGGAGGCAGACTTCGCTGAAGATCCATCAGTTGAACTAAGTCTCTATGTCTCAATTCGCTCCGGAATGTTAAATGCCAGCCTGACGGCACCTGCACCAAGGGACACATATTAGCCACAGTATAGTCCCGTTGGGAGCTTTTCCTATATAAACAATCATACAAGATAGTAATACATCCATTTCTGGTCCAGTTGGTTTGCCAAAACAGGGCTTTATCCCCTGTTTTCAGGTTCAGTATCAAATGAGAGTGGAACCATTGCTTAGATATGATGCTCCATATATCCAACAACTTCCAATCTACCAAGTGGTCTTTCTGCCTAAAATATTTAGATCGAACCACTTCAGCCCATAAACTGTCAGGATCTGTCTTGAGCCGCCATAGCCATTTTGCTAGTAGATATTTATTCATGAGGTTTAAGTTCTTGAATCCAAGACCACCCTATTTCTTATCCTTACAAAGATCTAGCCACTTTATCCAATGAATGGATCTTGATTGTCCGCCTTGTTTTTTTTTTGAGGAAAAGGAGTCGAGAATCATTTCTATGTTCTTGATCACTTGTTTAGGGGCTCAGTACAAAGAAAAGTAATATAGCGGTATACTTTGCAGAACTGACTTGAGCAAGGTTATTTTTCCTGCTAGAGATAATAAAAAAAATAAAATAAAATAAAAAAACTGTTATTCCAGCTACCCACTCTTCTCTGTATTACTTCAATGACCTTGTCCCAATGCTTAGCACGACGTGGATTCACACATACACACACACACCACACACACATCGTCATACCTAAGTATACAAAAGGGAGAGAAGCAAACGAGCATGATAAAAGAGAAGTGAAGTACCTCATTCTGTTCTCCTGAATATTTAGGCCGTAGAGTTGGCTCTTTGCAAAATTAATGGAAAGACCGGAGAGCAACTCAAATATCCTTAGAATCCCTTTTATTGTCTTGATGTTAGTGCCCATGCTAGTAGTGAATCACAAAGTGTCATTCGCGTATTGCAAATGAAATACTGAAATAGATCCCATTTTTATTCCAAACAATCTGCGCAGAGAAACAGATTTATGTAGTAGTAAGTTTAAGCCTTCCACAACGGCTGAGAACAGGAATGGAGAAAGGGCTCCCCTTGGCACAAACCGCGGTGCAAAACTCTCTGGCACTACTACCATTAGTTAGCACAACTGCGTGTGCAGTTGAAACACATTCTCGAATCCAGTTGACCTAAATGTCACAGAATCCCATCTTGAATAGCATTGCAAGCATAAAGTTCCAGTCAACCGTGTTGAACGCCTTAGCAAAATCCACTTTAAACAAAATAGCCTGCTTTTTGGATGACTTAACTGAGTGTATCACTTCATTGGCTATAAATATTCTATCAAAATTTGGTGACCACTGATGAAAGCAGTCTGAGTTTTGGATATTACCTTGTGCATAACTTGTCGCATTCTGTTAGCTAACAGTTTAGCTAATAGTTTGTAGCCACTGCTTATCAAGGAAATAGGCTTGTAGTGGTCCAGTGAAGTTGGACAAGTATTCTTCGATGCCAGAGTGATAAAGGAAGAGTTAAGACCTTTAGACAAACCTGCCTGCTCTGTAAAACTCCATAATGAATGCTATATAATCATGCTTTAAGACTTCCCAGTGTTGTTGTATGAATAGAAAATTAAACATGTCCGACCCGGGGCACTTAGAAGGTGAGCAACTCCAGACAGTTGTTTTAATTTCTTCCTCAGTAAATAGAGATATCGAGAAAGAATTATCTGCCAAGGACAGTGTGGATAGGGCAGGTATATCCAAGGTTGGTCGGTCCCATGGTTCTGATGAGAAGTGTGAAGTGAAATGTCTGGTAATTCCTTGTTTAATATCAGCAGTATCCTCTAACCATAATCCATCAATAGTAATGCCTTTGATGTGATTTCTTCTTCTTTGGCTATCTACCTTGGAATGAAAATACCGAGTATTCTGATCACCCTCACATATCCACTGTAATATTGACTTTTGCAACATGATAGATTCTCTATTTCTGAGATTATGCTATAATTCATTCCACTTTTCCTGTCTCAAAGTGATCTCTGCCGTGGAAGGTTGCACTTGATCAGCAATTTCATCAAGGGTTCCAAGGTCGGAGCGTAAAGAAGAAATTCTTCTGTCAATATTTCCGAAGATATGCTTGTTCCATTCTTTTAGAGCCAATCTCATTTGTTGTAGTTTTTCATGCATAACGAACATACAGTTACCTGTAACATGAATAGCATCCTAGGTAGACTTTACAAAGACCCCAAAGCCCTCCTCCTTCTCCTAGTAGTTCAATATTTTGAAAGCTTTAGGCCCCCAATTCACTTCATCTGATTTCAAAAATATAGGTCTATGGTTCGAACTGGATCTGTCAATTTTGATTTGGCACAGGTCCGGCCACTAATTTAACCAAGCTTCAGAAAGGAGGAATCAATTCTGCTAGAACAATAATCCCCACGTGATACAAAAATGAATTAATACTTATGCAGAGGCAGGTCTGTCATATTAGCTTCCATTATGAACTGATTGAACTCATGGAGTTCTGTGTTGTTAGAAACCACTGAACCCCTTCTTTCCCCTATAAAGCGGATAGCATTAAAGTCTTCAACAATACACCATTTGCCATATGGATCTCTTCTGATTAAAGTTAATATGTTGTGCCACACAACTTGTGATCTTCTCAGTTGACAAGGGGAGTATACATTCAGAATTTTAACGGGGATAGCTTCTACCCCCCAAGTACCCTCCAATCCCAGTATTCCTTCATCTTTCTAGGAGTTCAAAAGAGTGAAAGACAATGTATTCTAGATACAAAGAATCCCACCCGCACTGCCTCTTGCCTCATTATGTTTTCATTCAAAGTCGTCATGATTCCAAAGTTGTCTGTAGCTCCACCTATCCATCATTTAAAGTTTGGTTTCTTGTATGTACAGAAGCTCAACTCTCTGCTTCCGGACTAGTTCCTTTATTTCTCCTCTTTTATGTCCAGAACCTAGTCCACAGACGTTGTAAGACAGAATCCGCATAAATTTAAATTTAAACCCAGTGTTGTTCAGGTATGAAGTGGTTCATCCAAGGAGAGAAACCTTGTCCCTGTGCTGCATAATATCGAGCCGAGATTTGAGATCCGCCCTCGAAGTTATAGGAGACACACCTAACTCAATCGTCAAATCTATAATGTCATCCGGGGGTGATTTTGAAGAATTACCAACGTCTACATCACATTCATCCAAAGGGGAGTTGACTTCCTCAACATATATTGAGTCTACAAGGAGCTGATAATTTACCTCCTAGATTCGGTGCAAGTGCTCCTGTAGTTTATGCGCCGATTCCAACGTTGGATCTACAAAAACATAGGTTTTTTTTGACTTAGCAGCAAGGGAGCCCGGTGTTAACTCCAACAGAGGCATAATCTCGAAGAGGTCTGAACTTTGAGATGAGTCTTCAACTCTAGGCGGAGCAACTCTATTACCGATTTCATCCATGTGGACAGTCCTGGCACGGTGGAGCTTCCCGTTAGAAACTTTGGGCCAAAGACTGTTATTAATTAATTCATGTTGTCTCATCAAGAGTGCTATGAATGGGCCTTGTTGGGCATGTTTGTCCAGTTGGGTCAGTTTAAGTATACAACTTGCCCTTGGCAAAACAATAGCAAGTTCAACATTCACATGGAAGACAGATTCGCGCAGACGAATATTAGAATCAGTGGGGCTCTAGAAATATAAAATGGCAGTCGAGAAAATTGCGTGAGAGATATGACTTTCCTTATTCAATGGCTGGATAGGCAATTTCTCTGACGTCAATAGGGGATTGCCTCCAAGATTATGATTTTCCGTACTGATCAAATCCTGTTTCTTTCCTTCAGGAACACAAACCCGATTCCCAACCTCTGCTACTAACTCCAAGTCTTTTCCATCAGTTTTGTTCTGGTTAGTTTGAGAATTGACCCGAGCAGTTGTTTCATTTTGGCGAGTTCGGAGACTCAAGGAGGGCCAATCTTCATCTCTGAGCTGCTGAACTCGGCCTAGACTCCTCCATGGATTTTACCAAATTCTCCCACTAAGACTGGCACTGAAGGTGTCCTGCTCCTCACTAACTTGGACTGTGAAGTTTCCTTCATCCATTACAACATCAAGTGATGTATGAATCATATTAAACAAACTAGTTAGCAAATCAATTCTTCCAAACATCATATCAGACTTTGCAACAGTTTTCTCATCAATAGAGAAGCGCACCCAATCTGCTAGCAATTTCTGAAAAGAACTCCTCACTCCAACAATGTAAGGGAGTACCACAAACTCAAACCCAAGTCGCTCTAGCATGGCGCCCATTTAACATATGCCATGATCTGAGAGAGTGTAAACACAGACTCTCTATCGTAGCTCTATCCATTAAGAAATGTTGTTTATCATATATGGATTGAAGTTTCACCAAAGCTTCACGCCCTTCCATATGTAGCCCTTTACTCCCCTCGTATCCAGCGGCACGAAGAGTGGAATTGAGTCTATTTAAGTCCAATACCGGAGCTGGAATTCCAAATAAACACTTTAGCAACCAACCAGCAGAGGATGGATCAGGTTTGAAGATGATGGGGGCGATTTCTCTATGTTGGGTGATAGTTCATGACTTGGGTGGTATTTAGGGACAAGAAGATGAGACTCTGCCTGGGCAGCTGGCTTACCACCAAGGGCTTGATTTCTTACCTCACTTACACGTAGCTGGAACGATCCGATCCATATTCCATTCAGTCGATTCAGAATATCATGAGACACTACTTTGTTGAATCTTACAAAACCAAAACTGTTATCAAAGAAATCCCATTTTTGGGGACATGGATGTCTGTTACTTTACCATGCATAGAGAAGGTATGCCACATTTCTGCCTCCTGCCAAGATTCCTGGAAGTTTGTAAAATAGAAGGAAACGAAATCTGCTCAAAGCTTCCTTATGAAAGCAGGCGAGGGAGCACAGCCTTTTGCCTGAGCATCAATTATGTTTTGTTGGGAGCTCGCCAATTTGTTCTGGCCATTAACTGGAGTCCAGTCATTCTCCTTTTCAGGACACACATCAATACCATCATTATACGCAATAGGTGAAGGATTAGTTACAGGTAGCACAAGGATTGAGGAAGAGGAGGCCATCATGATATCTATGAAGTAAAATTGACTTCCGTCAAAACCTCCAGCCAGGAACGATACACCACTGGGGGGTACCCTACCGCCGAGCTCACCCAGACGGTATAAAAAAAGGTAGCCCCGATGGAGACTTCCGATGAAGCTATTCAACCGAACTTGACGGGGAGAAGCATTTGTACGGAGAGCATTTGTTCACCGGAAGTGATAATCCAAAGGCACATCCAAATATCATGTGTTCAGTAGAGAAGTCCCCTTGGAGCGGAAACTCTCACTAGCATTTCAGGAAAAAATTAACACAGCAAAAAGGAAAACGTCAAGTAGCAAACTCCAACTACATACACATTACTAATGTCCACAG
>JAOWBN010185322.1:0-16416 GCA_028565015.1 Pinguicula moranensis
GCCCGCAGACTAATCCCCTCAGGATGTCCTGCAAATGCTCCCCAGCGGGTTCGAACCCCAGACCTCTTGGCAAGCCAAGATTCTGGAGGCTCTGCCGCTAGGCTAGCACTGCCGGACATCAATTGCCCTCATCATCCTTCCCTTGCCTCATTCCCCATACAATTCATAAGAATGGAGAGCAGATATATGTAATTTTTAACATATTAATGAGTTTTAATTTTTAAAATATTATTATATTTTTATTTTAACATCTTCGCACCCCTAATAAAAAAAATATATTGTCTTCCATTCTCACTCAGTCAATTACATAACTTTGCCATGCCCTATAGTATTGATGCTTGAGCCCAAATCAGTTAGTGAAAAACGTGTCCATTAATGGAGGGGCAGTTACGTCATTTGATTAGTCCCTCGAGTAATTATAACTATATCACAATTCTTGCCTATAAATAATTTGTCTTTCATTTTCCTCTGTATTCAAAAAATATTACAGTAAAATAAAGAACCATAACCACTGCGGAAGTAGCCAATTTGGGTGAACCACGTAAATCTGTATTTTTCGTTTTATTTTTGCACTGTCTTTGATCGTGTGTCCGATCCTAACAATTAGTATCAGAGCTAGGTTCTGTATCACAACAATCTGGAAGAGATGAAAAGCACAAAGGGTTTAATTGATAAATTCGATGGAACCGATTTTTATTTTTGGAGGATGCAGATGGAAGATCTTCTGTATCAAAAAAACCTTCACGATCCCTTGTCGGGAGTGAAGCCAGAAACGATGACGCAAGATGTCTGGAATCTGAAGATTACCGGGCACTAGGGTTGATTCGTCTGTCACTAGCAAGGAACGTTGCCTTCAACATCGTAAAAGAAAAAAAAGATTGCAGGAATTCTGAAGTCCTTATCAAACATGTATGAAAAACCATCAACAATGAACAAGGTATACCTTATGCGTCGTTTGTTCAATTTGGTATTGTCCGAGAGTGGATCTGTTGTAGATCACGTAAACGAATTCAACATGATTATTAGTCAGTTGAGTTCACTTGATATCGAATTTGATAATGATATTAGAGCTCTGTTACTTATGCCTTCGTTACCCGAATCGTGAGATACTATTGTTTTCGCAATTAGTAGTTCGTGTGGATCTGAGAAGTTAAAATTTGATGAAGTCTGAGATATTGTCTAGAGCAAGAGTATTCACAAGAGGAAAATTGGTGATTCATCTGGTAACGCACTCAATACAAAGGGTAGGGGTAGAGACAGAACTAAGGAAGGTCAGAGCAAGCATGGTCGCTCGAAGTCGAAAGGGTATAATAAATCGAAAGACAAATATGTAGTCACTTGTTTGAATTGTGATAAGAAAGGCCACATGAGCAGAGGATATCCAAAATCGAAAAGGCAGAAAAGAGGTTCAAAACAGAAATCCCAAGCAGATGATTATTCTATATTTCTTACAGATGATAGTTCGGATGCCTTGGTGCTCAGTGTGGACAGTCCCAGATGAGTCATGGATACTGGATTCTAGAGCATCATTCCATTCTTCTCTGAGAAATAAAATATTCCAAAATTTCAAGTCTAAAAATTTTGGAAGAGTATACTTGGCTGACAACCGAGTTTTACAGATTGCAGGTAGAAAAATGTGTGTATCTAGACTGCAGGTGGTAGAGCGTGAAAGTTGGAGAATGTAAGATACATTCCTGACTTGAAAAAGAATCTAATTTCAGTTGGTTAGCTGGACAACTTGGGCTATGAATCAAGATTCGGTAGCGGTCACTGGAAGATTGTTAGAGGGGTGATGGTCATAGCAAGTCGTACACGAAACTGACACTTTATACACCATTGCCTTTGTTGAGAATCTTACTGCAGTTACTAATAGTATATCGAGCTCGAGTTTGTGGCATAACATGCTCGGTCATATGAGTGCGAAGGGGATGCAGATGCTAGCTTTGAAGAGTTGCCTAAAAGGGTTGAAATATGTAGAGATGGAATTTTGTGAGAGATGTGTTCTAGGAAAGTAGAGCGTGTCAGTTTCACAATGACCAATATATAGCGAAAAGCAGCACGATTGGATCTAGTGCACTCGGATGTATGAGAACCATCTCATGTCCCCTCTATTGGTGGTTTGAGATACTATATTACCTTCATCGATGACTTCAGTAAGAAGGTATGAGTTTACTTTCTGAAACACAAATCATATGTGTTTGCTACTTTTAAGAAGTGGAAAACTAAAGTTGAAAATCAGACCAGATTGAAAATCAAGTACTTGAGATCAGATAATGGTGGAGAGTATAATTCTTCAGAGTTCATCAAGTACTGTATTGATAAGGGAATCAGATGTACCAAGACAGTTCCTGATAAGGCACGACAGAATGGTATAGCTAATAGGATGAAGAGAACGTTGAATGAAAGAGTAAGAAGTATGAGATTACATGTTGGTTTGCCTAAGACGTTCTGTGCAGAAGCAGTGAGCACCGCAGCATATTTGATAAATAGAGGACCATCAGTTCCTCTGTGTTTCGAGATTCCAGAGGTGGTGTGGTCTGATAAGGAGATTAAGTTGGATCATCTGAGAACTTTTGGATGTGTGGCCTATGTTCACATTGATCCAGAAAAGAGAAACAAGCTTGATGCAAAGGCTTTGAAGTGTTATTTTATTGGATATGGTTCTGAGAAGGTTGGGTACAGATTGTGGGATGATAAGAAGAAGAGAATCTTGAAACATTATGATGTGACATTTAATGAGAGCGCCATCTATAAGGACAAATATGAGGCAAAGTCTGAGAATGCAGAAAAAAGTGGAAGCTAAGGTCGAGTTGCAGGAAGTTTTACCTAGTAATACTACAGCCTTACCGCAGGAATATCTATAAAATCTTGATGCATAATCAGAATGTGAGCTAGTCAAACCATAGCCAGTGTTGAGGAGATCGATCAGGGTGTCTAAGGCACCAAAGAGGCATTCACCATCTTTGTATTATCTGTTGCTGATTGACAGTGGAGAACCAGAATCTTTTGATGAGGCAGTGCAGGTAAAATATTCGATTAAGTGGGAGCAAGTCATGGACGATGAGTTTCTCTCACTTGAGAAAAATAAGACTTGAGAGTTATTTGAATTACCTGCACGGAAGAAAACTTTGCTGAATAAGTGGGTCTATCGGATCAAGAATGAAATTATTGGTACCGTGACGTACAAAGCTAGATTGGTGGTCAAGGGATTTTCACAAAAGAAAGGTATTGATTATACCGAAATATTTTCTCATGTTGTGAAACTAACGACAATCATAATTCTGTTGAGTATTGTTGCAGCAGAGAATCTACACCTTGAGCAGATGGATGTAAAAATAGCGTTTTTACATTGAGATCTGGATAAAGAAATATATATGCAGCAACCAGAAGGATATGGGGGTTCTTGGTAAGGAATACATGGTGTGCAGGCTCAAGAGGAGCTTGTACGGGTTGAAGCAGGCTCCAAAGTAGTGGTACAAGAAGTTTGATTTTTTTTATGTACAGTAGTGCTTTTCACTGAAGTGAGAAACATTCATGCTGCTGTCAAGAAGTCTGTGATTCTACTCTTGTATGTGGATGATATGTTGATTGCAGGTCTGAGCATGGAAGGGATCGACAAATCTAAAAAGGAAATTGTCTACAGTGTTTGAGATGAAGGATTTGGGTGCAGAAAAATAAATTTTGGGGATACAAATTTTTAGAGATCGTTCTGCTGGAACTCTAAATATATCCCAAGAGTAGTATGTTGAGAAGGTATTGTCCAGATTCAATGTTGATAAAGCTAAACCCAGGAATATGCCCTTGGCTAATAATCTCAAGTTGTCAAAAAAGCAATCACCCAAGTCAGTTGAGGAGCATGAGCAAATGACAAGAGTGTCATATGCTTCTGCAGTTGAAAGCCTTATATATGTTATGGTCTACACCAGACCTGATATAACACATGTAGTTGGAGCTGTGAGCAGATATATGTCAGATTCAGGAAAAGAACATTAGGAAGCTGTGAAGTTGCTTTTGATATATTTGAAAGGAACAACTAGTACTTCACTTCGCTATGAGAATGACAAGGTGGTACTCGATGATTTTGTTGATGCTGGTCTGAGTAGAGATGTGGACACGAGTAATAGTGCATCTAGATACATCTACACTATTGATAGGATAGCAGCCAGCTGGATGTTCAAGTTTCAAAAGTGTGTTTCTATGTCATCAACAAAAGCTGAATATGTTGCAATAACTGATGCCAACAAATAAATGATATGGTTGACTGATTATTTAGAGGATTTGGGCAGGAAACAACATGAAAAGAATTTGTTCATTGATAGTTAGAGTGCCATACAGTGGGTGAAGAATCCAATGTTCCATTTTCGCACCAAACACATCTGGAGAAGATATCACTTCACTCGCATTCTAGTGGAAGAGGGTGAAATGTGTTTAAAGAAGATTGATAGTGCAAAGAACCCATTAGACATATTGACTAAAGGTGTTGATGCTGAAAAACTGGGGCTATGCAAGGCCTCAATTGACCTTCTACAGTGATATGGGAGATGATGCAGCTAGGAAATTGTGAAGAATAGAGTTGGTTGGTTGATTAGTCTCAAAGTGAGAGTTTGTTGATGTAGGAGCCCAAATCAGTTACTGGAGTAAGTGTCCATTAGTGGAGGGGCAATTATGTTATTTAATTAGTCCGTGGAGAAATTCTAACTATATCAAAACCTATAAATACTTTTTTTTTCTTTCCTTATACTATGTATTCGAAAAACATTGCAGTGAAATAAAGAATCCTAGTAGCCGTGGAAGTAGCCAATTTACGTGAATCACGTAAATTTGTGTTTTTCTTTTCATTTTCGTACTAATTTTTTTCGTGTGTGTTGTTTGATCCTAACACATAGACCATAAGCTTACCATTTCGTCAAGCCACGACAACGCCAATGGATCCATAGCTTAGCTTGAATCCTTGAATTCCACAAACGAACCTGGAGGATGAATTCCATATCCAAATCATTTTTGTGGTATACGAAGATTAACAACGTGAAACCAAAAAGGTATTCCCTATATGTTCTGTCTTTCGACCGGAAAAATCAAGAAGAGAAATAGAGAAGAAAGAAGCACACCTGCCGACTGGACTGGGATGATGTTTGGCTAAATACCATAATGTGGGCGAATTGCAATGTGTTTTTATAGGCAGATTGGCTTGGTCTTGTCAAAGAATAATAACTTCTAGCATTACGAACGGCTGGGAATTCAATGATTAGAATATTTTGAGGTCGACCCGTCAAAATAGAATGTCCATAGTGGTTTCCACATAATAATTCAAATTGTAGGGAAAAAGTTGGGATTTTGGCTGATGAGAGTTTTGGGAGATGGGTGAACGAGGGAGGGGGACAAAACTAAAACTTGCAATTGTTTTTTTTGGAAGGGGCCGAATGGCCGAAGTCTTGCTAAGCTAGGTTTTAGGGTTTTCAACCTTTATAGTTAACCTGTAAACAAAATTTAGACTTTACACTGCACCCTTTCAAGTTTCCTATGTTCAAAATCAGATAGTTTTGCTTTGCTATGCCGACAATAATAAGTTCTGAAAAACTTATCTAAAAAAACATATCTGAAAAGTGGTGTATTCATACTTCGAATTATTATATAACGACAAATGTAATTCCTGAAATGCCCTCGACTGATTCCCTCGTGCCACTGAAGAATAATTTAAAATGATGCCAAGTTGCCAACGTTCTAGTTAGTTACTTGTAGCAACAAGATCTAATTTGTCATTTTTTGGAGGAGGAATCTACGCAACATTTATTTTTCTGTTGCTTAATGTCCAAATAGCAAATCTTATTTTATAATTTTTATTTTTTTTAATTATCAAAGAGTTTGTTCTTTAGAAAGTACTAAGAAGTCTTGAATGCTATTCTATTCCTACTCCAATGTTATCTCGTCGGCTTCATTGGCTATACTTCTAACAAACCTAATCCAAAACTCAAAATCGCTTGCAGGCATGTCTCCGGCTCGGGTTTTTATTCATTTTCAAATGCGTGAGCCTACATCATAAATCAATCCTTTGGCTTTGGGGTCACTAACAATACTTATTGTTTATGTTTTTTCAGTTAAACAAAGTACAATTTAAAGGATACACTTCCACCTTCATTTTTGTTCAGGCCCTTCTGAAACCCTTCCTATTTTCAACTGAATATTATAATAATACACTTCCATTTTATTACATTCTGAGGAGAAGGGGGTTTCAATTTCAAACAAGGGCATAGAAAACGTAAGCCACATACTCAAAAGTTTGTCGGAATCAGAACTGTGATGGATCACAAAACGAGAGAGAGCTCGTGGCATTTATTTACAGACTTTGGTGATTACTATCACTAGCTATGCACAACAAGCTAATAGTATAGGTCCAACTCCGGTCCAGACTTTCATCCTCGAAAGGGATCAAGGAAAAAAAGTGAAATAAGCTACAAAAAGAATGGGACGTACATTTGGCCTAAACTAAACTAAACTAAACTACCTACCTGTCCAATAATTGCATTATGTACATTTGACTGACATTATGAACAGGTCAGAAAATAGCCCGAGTAACGCTATGAATCTTCTACGTGAACTAATCTCCTAAGACTCGAGAATGCTGGCGCACTTGTAGCACTCTTCCTGAGACTTGGGAGCAACATTTGAAGGAAAATCTTTTAAATAGTTTACTGTGCGGGGGTTGGAGATTTAGGCCAAGAATATACTTCGGCTCATCCCTCCATGAAGTCCAGCCCTCATGTTCACTTCATGCATTTCAGTCACCGGCCTTGCGTCCTGTAGGTAGGAGGATTAAGCAATGCCATTAGATATTTCAGCAAACAAGTTTGCCGCAATGCATAAGATTCTCTTTTACTTCAGAGTACCACGTACCTAAAGTTGGTCCTGAAAGGCAAATGTGAGGCACGGCTATCATCATATCAAGAGATGGTGGGACTTACACTTACTTGCGCAAAGGAAAATTGGAATAATGCAACTGTTGATCAACAGAACCAAGATGAGAGTTTCGATGGTTGCTGCGCCTTTGCATATTGTTTGATCCGGACAATACGTGAGAAATGTGACAATAGGAAGTAGGGTGCTGCTCGCATGAAAATGCATGAGGAAGCTTTTGATTTTCCATAGCAAACGGTCTGGAACCGAAGTGCAGTTCTTCAGGAGACAAGCAAGGTGATTTTGCACCAGTATTCAGTGGAGAACTATGTAACCGTTTACATCTACGGTACTTCAGATTTGAGGGCTGAGTAACATGGGACAGCTCAAGCGGTTTTGGCACCTGGATGTCCTCAAGGTTTATACCTTTCTTAGCCGCAAGCTCTAAAATTTGCTTTTCATCAAGCCCCAAGCCCATGAGCAGATTCCACAGATTTCTTTGAGCTTCTTTTTGGTTTAAAATAATTTGATCTCTTACTGTCATTTCGAACTGAAGCTCAGTGTTGGTCATTCCCTGCACATAACAGCATAAATTTAAATATACATGGTTGAATCAAGATGCATTAAGGAACATACGGCAGTTTCTGCCAATCTGTTCCCGGAGGGAAAACATACAGGTCCTAGTCAAAAACGAGTAAACTTTCCAAGTGAAGGCAATATCAACTCCAGCCGCTGGATAAGAGGTCAATAGGATGCAATCTGATGTTCGCAATCATGCATGAACGGAAGATGCTAAAGTTTAGTTAAAATCAAATGGCATCGTTCAGTTAAAGACCAGAGTACTGTAGCAAAATACTAGAATCAGTTTACCAGCAGCCTGTGCATGCCCAAGTATGTTTTGCTGCCATTATTTCTAATGGCTTCATCGATCATATTTTGTAATTGACATCTGCGCTTGTCATTTTCTTCAATCTCCTGTGTGATGCGGTGTAGGTTATTCGTGTTTAGTAAAAAGAAGGCAGACCATAGTGACGATAATGGGAAAATAACCTTTTGATAACTAACACCAAGCTCGTCATTGTCTCGGATATTATCAAGGATTGTCTGACGCCTTGCTTGCAAAGTCTGTACGATTGGTCCATCATTTTCCATTACCTGTCATTTAAAAAACATATACTGCACTGTGAATGGGTAGTAGGCTCAAAATAATAATAATAAATAAGAGCAATAGTAATAGTAATAATAATAATTATTATTATTATATAAGAACAATAATAATAATGGCACAATATTGCGCAAGTGGTGGAGCACCTCAGTAATAACTGAGGTCTCAGATTCGTTAAACTAGGAGAGCAAAGCTCTCCAAAAAAGGTGAAAGAGTGTGCGTGTGTTTAACAATCAAAATAATAATAATGGCACGATTATCATCATTATCTTCATCAACATCTATTGAGCTATGAACTGTCTAGACAATAAGTCTCTCGAAGAAAGCCCATGAACTGTCTAGACACAGACATTTAGCTATGTGGCATTGCTGGTATCTCTAGCGTATGAAGAATAAGCAATGATTTGGGTAAGGGCGAATTTCTAACCTGCTGCTTTGCAATGGCATCATCAAGGTGTCTGAGTTCTTTCCTGTTACCTAGGTTAGTTTCCTCGAGCTCCAGTAGAGCCTTCTGCAAATTTACCCTCTCCTGGATATTTTCACTGATTTCATGGCTTAGAGAATTCAACCAAGATAATTCATCTTCCCTTGCTTTTTCGGAGGGCTTAGCATTAATCTTCAGATCCTTCTCAGCTAATTCCTTTCTCAAAACACAAACTTCATTCTGCAGAGTAATATAGTTTTACCGGTACTACAAATTACAATACAAGTTGAGTCTTTGCTAAAAGGCATTGCAAGATGAGAAATATTTTACCTGCAGATTATCAATGATCTTCTGGTAGTCTGACGCTTGAGTACTGATTGCACCTATATTTTTCTGATAATCAAAAAAGTTACTTCAGCACAAATGCGGCAAAGACTCAAAGAAATTTATCGGGAATGTATATCCCATATAAGAAAAAAAAATCATAATCAATAGAACTAACATCAGGAACTAAGTTAAAAGAGATTAAGTTGGTTAAGGCAATTCAACTCTATTCTCAATGAATTCAAGCTAATGGAGTACTGTAGTGCTAAGGTACTCTTCCAAGAAAATAGCATCTGAATCCAGTTCTAAGTAAGAAGGAGAGAATCATGTTGTTGATTGAGGCATCATCTTGAAATAATCTCAAGAGAACTTGAACAACATTGTTTCAAAATTTTCAGATGCATCTTCCAAGATATCCTTACCAGTTATAAATGGGGTGGACATTAATGATACCCATGCTAATGTGTAGGGAAGACGCGAGCGGCAAGAATATGAAAAAACCCAATCTGGCACAAGTACATCCCAAAAGGACGCATGCTATCCGTGTAAGCAGACAATGAGGTTTTATCATCAGAAAATACAAGATATCCAATTAAACCACATCGTTACTTTTTTCTCACCTGGAGGTGCGTCTTAATTTCCTTTGCACGGTCAGCATATTTCAATGTATTGATCGTATGGTGATATTGATTATCAGCTGATGAGATTGTGGCAATCATTATTGTCTGGGAATTACCACTCAGCCCATCTTTCAGAATCCGCGTCAATTTGCTGAAAGAATTTTGATATTAGCTGCCTTATCAAGTAGCCATACCACAAGAAACTAAATATTTTCTAAAATTTACAATATAAAAAAAAGTAGGTATACCACAAAATTAAATACAGAGAACACCATTTTTTTCATAGGTAAACACACACTTTACAACTTTCCAGGAGAGCTTTGCTCTACCTGGGTATCGAATTTGAGACCTCTCAGTTATTACTGAGGGTGCTCCACCACTTTAGCTATCAAGGCTCAATGAAAACACCATTTATTTCAGAAAAATGCCAGTAAATTTGCAATTATAAGGCGCCACAACATAGAGAAGAAAGGAGAAAGACCTATTCCGATATGGTACATATGCCAGCCCCTTCTTTGTTTGCTTTCCCAGAGCATTTATGCAATTCGCCAGAGCAAGAAGAGATCGGTTTATATTTGCACCATCTCTCAATTTATTGCCTCCATTATTTGTTTCGGATGCCCGTTCACTGCAATAAGTGAATTTTCCAAGAACGTTTTGAACCTTTAGGGAAAGAAACACTTGATGATTGGAAAAAATAAGCACTGAATCAAGAAGCACACCTGCCAGCAAGATCCACTAGGGCAAGTTTTCCTCTGATAACTTGGTTAGGAAACACCTTTTGCTGTTTTCTAATCACATTGATCTCTAGAACAGCATGTGAGCTGTCAAAAAGTGATCATAAATATGTCACTTGTAACTTAAGTGCTGTGAACTCAATGAACTGGTCAAGCTGGCTGCAACAATTAACCAAATACAAGGCAAATGTGCATATTTTCTCAGCATTCAGCCATCAAGCCTACATGTCAAGATGCCTCTGAAAAAAAAAGTGGTATATACTAATGAACTAATTAGAATAGCTTTCAATAGGTTTAGAGACGATGCAGCATACGGTTAACAAATAATACTGAAGTTCGAAAATACGCCTGCTCATCTGAGACAGATTTTATATGAAAATCCATCAATCCTCAAGATGAGAAAGCAAACAATCTAATTCTGGTAAGAGGATTGAAGAGACATGATCAAATCTAATCAAATAAGAAAGTACGTTACCTACCGCGAGGAAGTTTCATTAACCTCCGTGCTGTCAGTTTTCCGTCTACTATTCCCCAAGCTCAGAAGCTCAAGTATCTTATCAGCTGAATTTACCTGAGTATTAGGGTGCAATCATGTCAGTTGAAATCATCTGAGTATAAGCAGCAACAGTATTTTGAAAACACAATGCACTTTGTTTCCAATTTTTCGCATAAGATATCTTTTCAAAGATTATGAGCTGATTACACATAGTAATGACTATCAATGGCATATCAAAATCTCTGAACTGTCTTCTGGACTAAGGCAAGTTTTTACTTAAAAACAGACAACCTTGATTTTTTTAAGTCCAGCAACAATTATTCCATGTTCTGGATCCTCTCTTAGTTCCAAGTGGCCAGATGACCTTTCTAGTAAATCATATATGACCTGAAGCAAAACAAAGTCATGCACACAGAGATCATAGCAATTACGAAGTTAATTTCCTCAAGGAAAATAGTTGATTACTTACCTCATTATAGACTTCTAGATATGAACATGTCACCTCAAAATTATCTGAACTATTGTCTCTCTCAATTAGATGAAATATTGCATTTAAACTCAGAACCATCAGTCCAGGGTCATCTCGGGTTCCAACCATGGTGTATGTTTTCCCGCTGAGAAAGCATTCCATGCAAGCATAAGATTATCATACCCAAGTGAATCCATTTCGAGCAGAATATCCAACTTGCATTTTCATTGTATTTGCAAGAACAAGAATGAGTGCCAAACATAAAATTCTTTAAATTTAAAAGGTTACAGGAATTTATCCTCAGAACTACATCTTTGAGAGAGAATTTCCAATAATCCTTGTATAGGTCAAGAAACTAACACAATTTTGCATAACAGAAAGAGGAAAGCATGGGGAACATTTTTTTACATCATAACCCAGATATTATTTTTAGAAAGAAAAAAAGAAAGAAAAAAGAAAGAAAGAAGGAAAAATAACCACTGGCACATGAAATCTAGGCTTCAGAATATATTCAGCGGTAAAAAGGGCACCATATGCAAAAATGGTTTGAAAATCAAATGTCTTGTATTCAGAAATTTTTGACTTAGCCAATTGAGTTGCAAAGAGCTATACAGAGCCCATTTTAGTTCCAGCTCCAGTGACAGTCACGAGCACCATCTTTCGGTAAATAAATTGAGGAAAGTTACTTGGTAGATAGATTAAGCTATATTGATGCTTAATGCGGATTTGAAAATCAGTTATGTTCAGTGATGACCTTTCCCACAGCTATTGATCAAGCCAATACACTTGCAAATTTTTCGCATACCTCCCAGTGGAGCCATAAGCAAAAATAGTTGCATTCAGACCTTGTACAACCCCACCGATTGTTGTACTTATACTTTTCTTATAGAGATCCTGAAAAAAAATATAAGCAAAAATCATTAACACGCACTCAACCAAAATACAAGTATGAGCATCTCTTTCAATGGCAAAGAAAATACCAAAATTTATTGCGCATCTTGGATATGAACAATCGCAAAAAAATTTATAGTAATGTCTTCAGAGTCATTGCAGGGTCTCAGTTCAAAGACTACATATTTGGCAGTCATAGAGTTGCATGCAAAAATATACTAGTTGTGTGCCAAGTAACATGCACTTAGAATATGGAAAAAAATTCTGTCGCTCAAACTAAAAATGGCCAGGTCTATCAGCATCCAACACGGTATTTATATCCCTTAGGAATGAAAAATCAGATATCAGACCGCAGGAATAGGAACAAATCCCGAGTTCTACCATTTCCATCCACACATATCAGCTGATATCGACATTCAATAAGGTCATCCAGAAAGAAGTTTGGCTGCACATTGTCTATTCACCAACAAAACTAAACAACAAGAAGTGATGAGAAAATTATGAAGATTCGTACCAAATTGGCAGAACTAGGGCCAAAGGCATAATCAAAAGCATATCTCCGCTGCTTGGTTCGGTTTTGAATGCGGTCTAGGTATCCTTTTGAAAGGTCAGGATCGAGAACAAGCACTTCCTACATAGTAATTACTCTGCATTTGTCAATATATTCCTACACCAGAACCATACTTCCACTGTTAAAATAAACTTAACTCACCTTGTCATTCTGCACTCTAACTATATCACGACCAAGCTCTCTCCCAGTCCGTGGCCTACATTTTACAGCGACCTACAATCAACCAACAGACTTAGAAATAAGAGAAGTTGAAAAGTAAGAAATAAACTATACATTTGATTAGACATATATAATACTACAGCATTCATCACAATGCCAACAGAGCATTGCACTAACCGTAAGAGTTGTGGTTTTCTTGGTATCTGGAGCTCTAATGCCCGGCATACTTCGTTAATATTGCTTAAAATTTCACACAAATCTTCTCTCTGAATCTTTCATCCCTCCAAACTAGCTTCGGAAGTTGAGAAAACGAATTTTCTTTTGAGCTCAAATGACGGAAAAAGAAAAGAAACGAAAGAAAGAAAAGATTGCACTAACAAACTGTAAATAAAACGACTCGATCAAGTAAACTAGAGGTACTACATTTCTCGAACAAAGCAAAATTCAAAGTATCGAAACATCACTCCGTGAATGCACATTTCGGAATAAGGAGCACATTCAGCATCCACACGACGTCGTACGACGCTGCCCGTCTATCTGAATAGTCGATTCCTCTTCGACCAGTTCGTAACAGAGAGATAGGGCAAAAAACACGATCAATACGCCTAAGAAATCACGAAGAAACTGGCGATAAACATCATCGGCGACCGAGATTCGGTCAATCAAGAAATCAATATCGTCTATTTCGCGGCGACGACGTCGATACCGCCTGAACCGTCATCGAATCGAAAATAAATCTTACTCTTATCAAATCGCTCTCCCATCCAATTCAAACTATTATTATTTTACTCTATCCACTCTCATATCACCACAGAGCTCGTCCACCTTTTTGTTTGCATCTGCATGCAAAGTCTCTTTTTGGTTTTCGTCTTTCTTCCAACTTCCAAGGATCTTAGAATTAATTATTTGTGGAAAGGGGACACGTTTGGTAGAAAAGGGGGGAGAGGGTTTTGATCCTGGCCGTCGAGTGGAGCACGGAAACTCAAGTCTTTTGCCCTTTTTTCTCAATAACTTGCATAGTTGTAGTACATGAGCCATCATTTATTGTACATCTTGATTCGGAAAACCCGTTCGCATTGATTTGTGCAATCAATCTCTGTTAACGAGCCATCTATATTCTATCCGATTCGAATTTTTAAATTTTTGAAGATTTAAAAATATTCGAAACCTCTACAGATAATTTATGTTATCTGCACGTACTGACTACTGTGTCATGTTAGTACAAAATATCAAAACTTCAATATACACAGAGCATTCTTTTGAACTACGGATCTTATGCAACGTGTATGTTTCTTACCATCGCAAACACGGAACACAGGGATTTTAAATTGGATAGGCAGTCACTACAAGTTGCCACGCCAAATTCAAGTCACCCCCCTTGCGATTGCAAGCAAGGCCGGATTTAGAGGGGGCTTGGCCGGGCTCTAGCCCGACATAGCTCCGGCTTTGCCCTTCCATTAATTTGGATGAATGTGATAATGTTGGAGCTTGGTTCTTCATAAAAATGGTGTAATTTTAAAGTTTGATGAAGAGGGAAAAGAAGATAGATGAGTAAGAAGATAATGGTAGGACCCACATTCTCTTACCTAACTCTTAAAATATAAAAAAAAACATAAATCAATTTTATTTTTGAATATCTATAATATTTTACTTTCTAAATTTGAATATTTTTTTTTAAAAAAAAAAGACAAGCTCTTCAAAAAATAAGTATTAGATATTTTAAATAATTGTATAATTATATAAATTATAAAAATAGACTTATTATATGAAAATAGTTAGCATCATTTAATAGAAGAATATTCTTTTATACGTTTATTATTCATAAAAAATATTTAAATTCCTAAAATAAATTTAGTCCCTAAAATTTATGGCCTTTAATTTTTTTTAGCCCAATCTAAATTATTTTTCTAGATTCTAACTTCGGTAGAAAGGATATTTAATTTCCAATGTTCAACACCTATAAGAAAAAATTGTACTGGAATATTTGTCCGACGTTTTCAATGGAAATTTGGATCCTGTGTCTCCACAAAGAAAGAAGGTGATAAATGAAGTGCAACTGCTGCATCGGGAAATGGGATAAAGCTAGAAATTCGTACAGCATTAAATCTGTCTCTCTTTCTCTCTCTGTATGTGAGCTTGGTGAGCAATGAATGAGAAAAATAATGATACATTAACGTGAGGGATACTGACGGATCAGTGGCCTGGTTCCATCGTGCCCTCAACTTCATGGAAGTATTCCAGTTAACATACAAAAGATATGGACTCCAGTTAACATACAAAAGAGAAGTTTTAGGAGAGTAAGGAATGAGAAAATACAGCTGAAACACCGGATGTTCCCCAAGGCAAACAATATGCTCCAACCAGCGATGGGGATCAACGAGTGTGTTTGTATGAAGAGAAATAGGGAAAGACTGTATGCAGCAATCAAGCAAAGACTAAATATGTAAACATTAATAAAAATACTTGACAAAAAAAATCCAAAAGAATTCCTTTCACAAATACATTTTAATAGGGCTGGTTTCCCATTACCAGCTGCATTATCCCCAATATCTTAATATTTTATAGTACCAAAGGATCACAACTCACACGCTCAATTATTTACCTTTCATATTCCCAACGAACGGAAAAACTACACTTGAAAGAATTACATAATCGACTTTTCCTCTTACTGAGAATGGTAAATAAAACAACTTCATCCAACAGATATGTCAGGACAATGTTAGCAAGGTTACTGGGAGACGAGTATTCATGATGCAAGGTAGCAGGAATGGATTCGTTCTCACAGCAGTTGCATAAAAAGAGCCAAGAGATAGCAAACCTACCTCAATTCCAAACCAAACATGGTATATACAAATATCGAAAGCAAATCACTTGGAAAATCCAAAGCAAACTCGAAATCAAAACTCATAATGCGTGTAATTCGTGTTCTTGAGCCAAGAGATTGCAAACCTACCTCAATTTCGGCGATTCGGTACGAACCCGTGAGATTCGAGCAAACCTACAACGAGAACGGTACCTTTCTCCTGATGAATCGTCAAAGCGCCGCCCCATAAGCTACAATAGCAGCGTTTCGATGGACAAAACGCAGACGTGAAATGAACAATCAGTTCACTCGAGGGCAAAATTGTCTTTTCAACCTCATATAATTTTCCCAAGTCGCGGAAGGGCGCATGAATTTTTCTAGGGGGCAGTGGGGTTGTTTTGGAATGTACAGGGGGGTAAAGTGGTTCTTTTTGAAAGTACAAGGGAGTAAATTGACTAATGGGTATAGTACAGGGGGGCTAATGGTCTTTTGCTCCAATGAGTGTTATATGAAATACATTCCCTCCCCTAACAATTTTGCTGTTTGTGTGAAACTCATGTATAAACCTCAATATATCATCTTTCATCACATGCATAAAGCTTTTTATAAACTTAAAGGTAAGTCCATCCGGCCTAGGGCTCTTCGAGCTTCCACAATTTTTTATAGCCTCCAATATTTCTGCTTCAGTGAACACATTCTCCAAACTCTACCTTGTTGCGTAAGTTATTTGCCTTGACTGAATGCCCGCGAGTTTCGGTCTCAACCATTTTTGTTCAGTGAATCTTTCCTGAAAGTGAGCTCTAAATGTGTCATTTATTTGTTGAATCCCTTGAATCCATCTGTCTTTATACCAAACTCCAACTATA
>JAOWBN010185333.1:0-28598 GCA_028565015.1 Pinguicula moranensis
AAAACTTGACGTACTGGCCGACAGATTGACTTCATGCAAGGTTCTTATCAAAGAAATAATTTGAACCAATTTTTACATAATTGTTTTGATAATTAATTTTAGTAATTTGTGAGTTTGCAAGTTTAATTTCCAACAAAATGTTTATTTTTCAAAATGGTTTGTACACTGCTTCCAACATAAAATGTTGGTTAAATTTATGATACGTCGGGCTTCCTCAGAAAGTTATCGTCAATCGAACTATACCAATAGTTTTCAGTCTCCTAGTCGCTTCTTTACTCGAATGCGTCTATTTTGCACACGAACTACATTCTTCAAAGAATCGAACTCCATTCATTAACAATGCACGACGTAGAACTTTAACCATTAATTTATAAAAGAGGTGAAGATGACTGGTGGTCAAGGTCGAGGGTAGCTTGATGGTAGGGTCGCAACAACAACGGACAAAAAAGTAGGACATCAAGTATGACACTACGGCGCAAAACTATCTTTGAATACATAAACTCGAATACTTTCTATTTCACCAACCTGAACTCAAAAGAATCTCTATGGTTTCAGGTTTAACCCGTGTAACCTAACGTCCAAGGTTAGTACAACTTCACTTTTTTGAAAAATTGTTAAAGTTGAAGAACAATCACACAAGAACACAAGATGTAAGGTGAAAATCTCCCCAACTTTAAATCTTTATTCACTTGAAGATTTACAAGAACGCTTATTATTCGTTTTTGCTGTAACCTTAAATAATAATCACATTAAAATTTATATTTATATTTAGGCTCAAAGATCTAATCCTAAGTGCAGTAGAAGTTTATACATGCTATAAATCTAATCTATTAAGGATCTTGGTACTACATATAGTAACTTTAATAATTTAATGATGCGACCAAGGGAAAAAGGTTGCTTTGATTCACACCATACAACTCCCGGAGTGGAGGGATAGAGCGACTAGCTGATTATCGCAAAGTGGGTGTGCGGGTGCAAGCCCGAATAAGAGTTAACATGCCCCAACTTTAATCTCCATCTCCTGGAATTCCTTATCTATTACATTGGCCAACTCGACCTATTTATAGAGTTTACAATGCGTAACATAGTCTTTTTCTCGAGATGTAACATTTAACTGTCTAGCCCACTTGTGGGCGGTGACCGTTGCGTGTAATCTTGTTGTTAGATGGTAGAGGTCATTTTCTGTCACCTCGATTGTGGCTCGAGGTGTATAAGGCCTGTTGGCAGTTGCAGTAGGCTTTTGTCGGGGGATGTATGTGGATGCCTTTTCCCGTATAGTCATCAAATGCACTGTCAGGGTGATTCTCCTCATATGTTTGGGCGAGGTGTACCTCCTCGAACCCGAATAAATGAATATGAGGAGGATCGCAGAGTTCCCTAAGTTTAAGGGTTATAAAATTATAGCCTTTGAACTTTATTAATTTTTCCACCTTACTCATCTGCTCCAATTTCTTTTGTGATGATTCAACTTCCATGTCTTTTCACCTTCTATGTGCGCGCCTCTTGGGTTGCTGAGGGTGAAAGTCCTATCATATTGCAGGATTGTTTGTGACATTGCTGCATTGGCTTTGCACATTCCTTCTTTGTCCAAATTTTTTTCTTCCACTTTCTACTAGCGGATTCCATAGAGTTTTGGGCGATCATGGAACAATATGTCCAAGCCACATAATCTGGGATCACAGAACTTGACTTCCAACTACCGAATGGAAAATTGAGCCATTTTCTAAGAACCTTAGGAAATTCTTCCTCAGATGGTGCGCTGTTTGGAATAGCAAATCCCAAATCGTACGCACAAGTCCCCACAAAACTTTCCTGTCAATCGTTGTCCGAGTTTCAGTGAAATTATCACATTCATCTAAGATACAAGATACTCTTTCCAAAGTCTATTGATCGAGTCTTTTCCTCACAAAGAGGGTATTTTACTATTTTTGAGGCTCAATTTCAGGGAAGGCCTAGGTTTCCCCTTCACATAATCTTTCATTCTTTCTTTTGTTACTGGAGGATAACTCCTCTCAACTTGGCTCATAGTGGGTATATCCACCTGGTGTCCTTCTTGACTCTCTGCCATTTTCTTTGTATCGAAACCACATGCTTTAGGGTCTTCTCTCTCTTAAATGTATCTTTGAAGGCCGATGATTCAAACAATTTGATGGTATTATTTCATCCTCATTGGGGGCCAGAGATAGCGACTTTGGTTCAACCACTGGTTGGGGATTAGAAATCATATTATGTTTTCCTCTGTGCTCCCACAGAGGATAACCTCACCTTCATTCCTCTCCTTCGGTCCTCCATTCGCTGTCTCCCCCAGGGTCCAAAGGTTTTTCTCACTCCCTGATGGTTATCTCAAGGCAATTCCGCTTATCGAGGAGTGTTTTCATGGATGAAGAGATCTTGGCTAAGGCGAGCCTCTCCCCAACAATGCTGGATTTCACGGGTTCTTGGAGTAAGGTGTCTTGCTGCTTGTGGGGATTCTATTTTCTTAATATTAATCATGTGCTTATCGTTGCAAAAATTTGCCTCCGAGAGGACGATTGGTATGGAATCTCTAACTTAGTCAAGGGACGAGGATTCCTCGAATATCCTTTTGTCACAATCTGACCCAAGTCCGATTCGAGTTCCCAACTCATTCTTGTAATTGATCTTTCGCCCACCCCAGATTACCTTTGGCAACTTATCTCCTTATGGAGTTGGGAAGTGGCCTCCTTTGGGGCTCAAATGGTGAGGCGAGTTCCAGACAAGGGGTCATTCATTCCCTTCCTCCCATTAATCCTGGTGTGGCTTCGGAGATACCCAAAAGGACTTTTGATAAGATCCATTGCCAAGCCCTCCGCCAATTAGGAAAGTCCCGCAATCTGGACGTGGTGATGGCCTGAAGCCATGGCTAGGTTCAATATATGAGGTTATATCAAATTATTCCAGGTTTTGAGCTGCCAATATATTTCTCTTGGATGTTTGGTCCATCAGTTGATCTATCTAGTGATGGAGGATTGACAGTTCTTTCTCATATAAAGCCTCCACTTCCCTCTTTGCTTGGCTTCTAATTCTGGGTCCTATTTCTCTCGGCTGAGTAACTCTCTTCTTTTTCATCTTCGGTGGAGTTTTTGTTCCCTTGGCAGGGGAAGATTCTCTTGATAGAGGGGGGAAACTATCTAAAGAAGCATTGAACACAGGCACTATATGATGGTAAATCAAGGGTTCCATAGTAGGAGCAGTGTAGTGGTCCTTGGGGATGGTGAGTTCCTTATGATCCTCTTTAGCTAGTAAGATCAGTTGATTCTCTTGCATTCGAGTTACTTGGGAAGATCTAGGAGCTGACTCTGGACACCACTCTAGTTTAAGGGGGCTCTATATAGCTGTTTGGATAGGAATTCATCTGAGTCTTGCTCTATGGCAACAAGGGGAACTTCTCTATTTGCCTTATTGTTATAACTCTTACTTGGTGCAAACTGATGGTCTTCACTATGTGCAAAGGCATACTAGAAGCTTGTTTCTGACTCCATTGTGTCAATGATGTCTTTTGAGATGGAGGATGAGAGTTCTAACCAAGTATTGTTCACCTTCATGGCTTTGTCAACCTCTTTGATGTATAATGTGTATTGCCTGCTATTGATGTCTACTACCATTGTTGAGGGGATAATCTGACTAATGGGGAGATCAAGTAGCATTTGAGCCCCTTCTAGTTGAGAACGTCTCTTGGTTAGGGTATCCAAACAAATAAAGTTTCCTAGTTGTTTCCCAACCTGTTTCAGTATTCCCTCCTCCCATACAATCAATGGAAGGCCATAGATTTTGACCCATGCCAATATGTTCTTGGCTACAATGCCCTCATGTTCAGACCAAGGGGCCTAGGAGCCATTGAGAAAGCTAGCTCCGTTCATGCTTTAGTAAGTTAGGAAGATCACATCTCTCTTCCTCCCAAATTAGGACTTTACCATACCCCAGGCACTAACTATTATATTATGGTAGCTAGCTCTTTTGAGTTCCAGTTGGAATTTTTGGATTCTATGTACAGCCCTTGGTTTACCAAGTCTTCTAGATGATAGCCAAGAGTAATTGCTGGCATCGCAGATCATCTTAAGGAAGGGGGTGGTACCTTGAGGATTCTGTTCTTGACCCTTGTGTTTTCTCTAGTAATCTCTTTCTGTTGTGGTACCTCCTTCAGCTTAGCTTTAACATCAGGTGCGGTCTTTGATGTTTGGCCTTTACGAGATTTGTTAAATGACACAGGAATCCATCTCAGGTTAGTCTTTGATACCAGCTTAGGTGGATAGTTAAGGTGAGTTCCTGGGTTGTTCCATCCATTCATATCAGAAGATGCTGTTGCGGTACCATATTTGGCTAGGTTCCCTAAGAGCTTATAATGTTCAATCCATGTGTTATTCAAGCCATACAACAACCTATCCATGTCCTAAATGTCAACAAATTCAGCAAAGCCAAAGGGTAAACCATCTCTTCCATTTTTTCCTTGCAATACGTAGCATGTGTAACTTACCATATTTCTTAACGGTAGTTTCTAGGTTAGCAACAGAGGAACCAGGCAAAAATTTAGCTATAAAGAATGTACCTTTATTGAGCATAACACGGTTACCTCTAGTTTTCTGAGCTAATGTTGCTGCTAGTCCAAGCAAAGGAGAGTTGTGGATCTCTGATCTGAGTGCTCTAGCATAAGTGAGTCTAGAGTCCACTTCTCTAAGTAGCACATTTCTTGGAGGAGGAAATACACCCTGGGGGACTAATCTCACATGGATAAGACGCATCTCTCTTACTCTAAGATTTCGAGCATAGGGCACAGTTGCTGCTCCCATATGATGTCTACCGTAGTTAGTCCTCCTTAAACCGCTAGAGGCCATCCACGTTCATTGCTTCCTGAGGTAGGCTCTCTTCATTTTTCTGACTTGGTAGTGCGGGATGTTCCATGTATCCACCATATTAGCTTGGGATGGTTGTATTGCAGTGATAACAATATTGTGCTATAGTAGATATGAAGAAAGAGGATGGTAGATCTCCCCAGGTACCAATGGTATCCCCGGGGAGATGAGAGCGTAGGCAGATGATGAAAGCAGTAAACAGGATCTGATAAACCACAAATTTCTCGGTTGATGCAGATTGAAGAAGGCTATTCATGAAAGTTCTCTTGTACAGAGAGGAAAATCTTGGGCAGTAAACCTCGGAGAAGACTATGTATCACAGTTTTGTGAGCATTTAAACGGAGAGGACAGAGGGTATCATGGTTATTTGGTATGATTTTCCTTCTTTGGAGGGCTGCTTTAGTAGGTAAGGCATCTTGCAGTATCTTCCATACAAAAATGGATATCTTCCTTTGCACAAACTTGTTCCATATGGTGGATAGCATGCCTACTTGTTTCTGTGAGTATTTGGGTGGTTTTAGCTCCATTATCTTGTGGTAAGCGCCTTTAACAGTGTAAGCCTCCTCCTTGTAGTCCTCAAAGTAGTAGTAATCCTGACCTGTGCGAATAATGTAATTATCCTGCAAGAAACATATCATATCATCTAGATCAGTTAGTTCAACCTCTCTCAGTTGCCTTCTCCAGCTCCAAGTCCACATCCATATTCTGGTGACTGTGTCCTTGATCAGTAATGTATACTTCTTGATTCCGGGCTACTCTAAACAGCCTAGGGTATCTGACTGCTAATAGAGTATTATAGTGCCAACCATCTGATGGAGCATTTGTAAAGCATGCTAATGATGCATGAGTTGTTCCATTTATTCCTTCATTATATAATGTTTTAGATATGATCATTGCATCCTTGTATGGTCCAAAAAATTTAGCTAAAATGGCTACATTACTCACTATTCAAGGCTGTCACCATCAAGTTGCAAGTTTCTAGAAGAGGAGGATCAAATGCAACAAGAGAAGAAAGAAGAAGAACATCAAGTGCTCATGCTCCAAAGTTCAAGATACTTCTTGCTCTTGCTGATTCTAATGATCAAAACACAAACTCAGAGCCATTATCATCCAAGGACTGATGATTTGAACAAAGTTGACCACGACCTGAAGCTGAAAACGAGAAAGCAACAAGTTCATTCTGCAGAATAACAAGAAATAGGGTAGCAGAGGCAAGCTGATCGTGAAGCGTTTTCCAGGAGCAATCTAAAGTGCATAAAAGTGATTTAGCTTGAACCATCTGAAACCAAATGTTCTCATGCAGCTCAGGTACACACTGAAGCTCTGATGCATTGATTTCAACAGACCATAGGCTCAGGAAAAATTCTAGAAGTAGCGCAGACGATCAGCCTTCAGAGCAAAAAATCTATTTTGACAGTTCTTCTGGTTTGATGAAGATCATGAATTTTTCCATAAGTCTTCAAGAGTTTCCCTACACGTGCTGCTATACATCTTATAGATAAAAACATACATGCCACGTTCAAGGAAATCTGGAGCAAGATTGGAGTCAAAACAGATTGGAAATAGCTCTCTTATCCATGGTCCAACAAATCCCTATTTTCATGGGATCTGTTATCTGTATTATTTCATCTGTTTTGACTAACTGTTGGTGTATAAAGGGGAGGGATGAAAAGGATAGAGAATAGGTCGAGCAAGGGATAGAAAAACATTGTACTTTCCAATCAAAATTTTTGCAATAAAAAGTTTTTGAAAATCTACAGTAAGGTTGAGCAGACTTACTTGCCATGACTATTTTTGCTGAAACCTTGTTATTTTTCCCAATTATGCCTGGATAAATCCATCATTCTTCTGTTGATCTGCAAGTTCTTAGGGTTCCTGGAAGGATTGGTGAGGAGCAACCACGAATGCAAGGAAATGGTATTAGTTTTAAGTTTTTAGATACACATGCATGTTTCATTTCTTGTTGACTTGGATTGGCCATCTAACCAAATATGAATTGAACCAATAGCTAGTAAGGATTTAGAAGTACTGTTAGTTCACTAAAACCTCATAGGATAGCATATTTAACCATCAAATGAGGCGGTTAGTCCATGTCTTAGTTAAAGTGACATAAAACTAAGTGTAGAGGAAGGAGTATTCGGTTAGATCTCTTAGATTCACACTCTTAATGATCTTTTATGACCTTAATGTTTCTCTACTAGTTGACTTAGAAGATTGATGAACCGGTTAGGAAGTCAGGATTACAGTTAGAAAAGCAATAGGTGGAGAACTACACATTAAGTACCATAAAATTGTCTAAATAAGCAACTATGATCCTTTTGCTTCCAAGGCTATTCCTCATGGGCTAAAGGTCAGCAAAAGTATGTTTCACTTTTGATATTTCATATAGATTTCATCTTTGATTCCTTGGTTACAGTTTCAACATTTATTTGCAACAAAATTCCCCCCATCTTTCTTATGTTTTGGTTGAAATAGATCAGAACAAGAGCAGTGCATAATACACCTCATTTCTCTGTGGATTCGACCCTGTGCTCTCCACTTGCTACCCCTTTAGCTTGTGTATTGTGATTCAGGATAACCTTGAGCTAGTTTTCCATCCACGACGCTGAAGAAAATAAACCACCACCATCTAGCCAGAATTTCACACCAAAACCACTCCCCGCCATGAGCCTAATATACTATTTGATCCAGCTTGTGTTCATCGTCTCCTGGATTGTTCTCCACCAATAAGACTCGTAAGCATTCCCTCTTTTCCTTTCCCTTGTCCTACTTTCGTATGCATTTGGTCTTTTTAGTTCCTTGAAACCTCCAATGTTAGCACTTCCTCTGCTCCATACTTGGACCTTAGCAGATCCATAGTAATGCTTGTTTCTCCCGCAAGTATTCTTGCTCTCCATTTTTCTATCATGGCTTCATTGAAACTCTCTAGAGATCTAACTCCCAAACTGCCCCTCTCCAGCAGTGATGCTATCTTTTTCCACGAGATTCAACAAGTTCTATTTTGTCCAAGGTTGCTATTCCAGAATAGAGACTTTTGGGAGGAGATTAGCTTTTTAAGAACCTGCTGAGGTGCTTTGGAAAAGGACAAAAAGTAAGAAGGTAAGGAAGCTAATAATGAATTTATAAGGATCAGCTTACCCTCCGCAAAGAGATACTTGTGATCCCATAGGTTAATTGACTTGCAGAATTTATCCATGATAGGTTTCCAAGTTACAACTCTTGATGTGTTAGATCCAAATGGAAGCTACGAGTATTTGAATGGCAGAGACCCTCTACCACAACGCATGTATCGCCATGTCTTCCACTAATTCCTGGTTCATGTGTATGCCAATCAATTTGCTCTTTGTGTAGTTAATTTTCAAACCAGAAGGCAACTCAAAGTTTTTGAGGATTGCCTTGAAGGTGATGATTGTGCTCCAGCTTGCCTGCCCCATCATCAAGGTGTCATCCAAAAACAGCAGGTGGGTGAGCCTCACCTTATCTTTCCCAATTTCTAGTCCCTTAAACATTTGCAGCTAAATGACCTTGTTGATTAGCACTGATAGGCCCACAACAACTACAACATAGAGGAAAGGGGACAAGGGGTCTCCCTGTCTCAGTCCCCTTTTTGGGAAGAACTCGACAGTAAGACTCATTCAAAAGCACTGATGTAGATGCAAACTACATCAGCTCCCCTATCCACTAGGGGGGAAATCCCATCTATGCTAGTAAATCAAACAGGTATTGCCAATTGATAGTGTCAAAAGCTTTTTCAAAATCTACCTTAAGAATGATGGCTTGCTTTCTTAGCTTTTTACTTCATCCACAGCTTCAATAGCTATCAGAACTCCATCCACCAGTTTTCTATCTTTGATGAATGTCATTTGTGTAGGGGATATGATATCACACAACACCTCTCTCATCCTATTTTCTAGGACTTTAGATGGGATTTTTGGTATTGATCTAGTCAAAGTAATGGGCTTGTAGTCTTGTACATAAAGTGGATTGTCCTATTTTGCAGCCAAGGTGACGTGTGCTGCATTGCTCCCTCGAGCCACCCTGCAGTTTTTGTAAAATTCCAAAAACATTTGGATAATGTCAGGCTTAAATAGATGAATGTACTGTTTAATGAATTTAAAGTTTAGTCCATCTAGCCCGGGGCTTTTTCTGCTATTGCAAGACTTGATTGCAGCCATGATTTCCATTTCTGTGAAAGGTATGATGAGGTTTTTTGTTGTTGCTGTTGATAGCATAGTTAACTGTATACCAGATATCCTTGGTCTGTTCCAAGGCACATCAGAGAACCTTTCCTCAAAATGGCTCCTAAAACACTCCTTCACCTGATCCGATTCTTCCAGCCAGTTATCTACATGCCAAACCCCATTAATTGTGTTTCTTCTCCTGTTTTTATTGATCCACTTGTGGAAATATATCGTGTTTGCATCCCCCTTCTGGATCCAATTAATCCCATATTTTTGGAAGTTTACACTGTCAGAAAACTTTGTGAGCTTGGCCAATTTTTCCGAGTTGGATTTGAGGGTATTATGCTCCTCATCATTAAGCTGTGATTCTTCTGGTTTGAGGTCCAGCTCAGTGAGTTTTTTGAGCACTTTCTTTCTCTTATCCCTCATATTCCTAGGTGCATCCGGATTCCATTTTTTATTACCTTCCTATAATGCTTTGATCTTGTTTTTTAGCCTTAAATTGGCGTAGTCGCTACAGGATGTATTGTACCAAATATTTTCCACCAGTTGATTGAATTCCTTGTCCTCTAACCACACATCCAGCATCCTTAGAGGCTTAGAACCCCAATTCTGAATATGGGAACTAGAAAGATCGGGCAGATAAAAGTCGTCTCTCTCAAGACCCGTTTGGATCCAATTCACCTCCTGGCTGAGCCAGTTGCTGTTCACTAGGAATCTATCCAACCTACTCATGACTTTGAGAGACTGAAGATACCTTGTGAACTTTCTCTTCTCCATTTGAAGATCCTGCAGGTCCATATCCCTAATGAATGTCCTAAACCAGCAATCTCATTTGCACAACTTCTATTAGTTATGCCATTCCTTTCACTTGGATTCAGAACTGCATTCAAATCTCCCATTAAGTACCAGTTGTCATCTTCATTCCCAACATGCAAGGCTCTTATTCATCCTATGGTTTGTGATTAAGAGTTAGCTCAGCAGGGCCATAAATATTCAACATGTTGGAGTGTTTAGACTCCCTATTCCAGTTTCTTGAGACACCCAGAATTCCAATACCAGATAGCAGACTCTGCCTAGTGAACTTGTTCTTGTTACACAGAGATTAGTCCACCAACATGGCCCACAACACCTTGGTACACACAATCAAAGTCTCCATCACACCACAAAAATACACAGACTTTCTTGTCCATCATCTCCATTTTTTCTCTTGTAGGCTGATGAAATCACTCTCTTCCTCCTTCCTAGGCTACATAAACCTTTCACATTATATGTTATGACCTTCATCCGGCAAGTCTTGTCTCTCCCTCCAAACTGCCAACTCTGAGCTTAGCTTCCTCTGCCTTACTGTTGGCAGACATGCTGATTAGTCTCTCACTAGCTTCCTGCATGTTATCCCCAAATGCCATCCCCAACTGTTTCCCTATGACTAATGTTTGATCTGCCTCACTGGCTAGCTGATCAACGGATAGAATATCAACTGCCTGAGGTCTGAAAGGTTTGTTCTCCACTAGTTGGCCTATCCAATTTTCAAGAGTGGCCAACTCTCTGTCTCTAACTAAATCATTTTTCTTGCATGTTCAACTCCTATTTTATGGGCTTCTACCCTTCTTCTTAATTCTTGCTTTCTTAGGAGTCTGCTGATCCTTCTTGATAATGTGGCCTGCCATATTCAATGGAGGGAAGTCAATGATAGAATCAAATACTGATGTGTCAACCTTTGATCTCAGGTCATAATTTTCCTCCGGCTGATTCTAATTCTCAACTGGAGATATTAGGTTGACCGTATCAGACGTTGGAGTACTTACCTCACAACTATCTAGGGATACTAAACTTGTAACTAGTGTTGTATTAGAGTCTTGCTGGTTAGAGCATTGATACTATTTTTTTGGTACTGACCCCTTTTGTCTCCTGCACATTGACTTTGGCAATTTTTGTACAATCTAAAGGCAGGTTGAGTACTTTCTTTTCCTTGTGGGATGGTTGGCAAGGCCACCACTCCAGTTTCTCTGGATGCAATGTAACATTGCTTGCGCACATCGCTTTTGTCTTCTGGGACAAGCCCTTATCCTGAGATGTTTGAACCTCTGTATTAGGCGTATGCTGGTCAATATGTGCTTCCTCTTCTTGTGTTGTTGCTCGGATATTCACTGCAAGGGGAGTTGTCAGGCTACCAATGGTCAAGGACTGATCCAATGGTTCTATCATTCCCCTGGGGTCCTCATGAGCCTTTGATGTCGTACCATTCACTTCCATGTGGTCAGGTGGCTCAATGTCCATAGAGGATTCAGAACATGTACAGTATGCGGACTGATCACTACTTGTATCTTCACATGAAGCATCCACTATGTTCCAACTGTTAGCTGTAGGCCATGTTTCCTGCAATTCTATGATATGCAAGGTACATAGGGCATCGTCAAATTTCACAGTAAGGTTTTGGGATACCTGTTTCCCTATGTCCATTTGGATCAGCAGATGCACGCCTTCTAAGTTGTATTTCAAAATAGTGCATTCATCCACTCTGATAAGCTTCCCCAACTTAGCTCCAATATCTTCCAACACATTGTTAGTCCAAAGTTTAATTGGTACGCCTAGTATTTTAATCCAACATAACCTTTTTGGTCTCACTGAAGACTGGTTGCCACTACTAGTAGTCATGGACCAAGGGCCAACAGTTGACAGCCAATTTTGCAACCAGGACATATTTTTTACTAGGTTAAGCAGGTCAACTTTTTCCGCCTCCCACAGCAAGATCTTACCATCTCCTAAGGGACTTGCAATGATGTTTATGTAACATGCAACTTTAAGTTCTAGCTGTAGGACCCTTTACCCATCAAGTACTCTCAATGTTCCCACAAAGCTATTCTTAAGCCATCCACTATCAATCTTGTCCGAGGAGAAAGCTAAATCATATTCAGCCTTCTTAGAAGGTACCAGTTGCAGCAGTGTTTCCTTAGGTGTGAATGTTTCCTTGCTGGTAGAGGCCCTAGTAGCTAGTCCATTTCATACCAAGACAACTTATATAGCTTTCAAATGGGAGATCATAATCACTTTAGGCACAGTCTGTTAAGCTACAACAGTTTCAACTTTAGGATAGCTTGATATGGCCAATCCTTTCTCATATTTAGCACCTTTCTCATATCTAGCAACATTGGCATGAAGTCGGTAAGACCCTATCCATATGTTGTTCAGTTGGAATAGTCTA
This sequence comes from Pinguicula moranensis, assembly GCA_028565015.1. NCBI lineage: Eukaryota > Viridiplantae > Streptophyta > Magnoliopsida > Lamiales > Lentibulariaceae > Pinguicula > Pinguicula moranensis. The sequence goes on from JAOWBN010185333.1 coordinate 12,255, forward strand.
AGCTCAACATCATCCATCGGGTCCTGAAAGACTATGAAACCAAAAGGCAGACCTTGCCTATCCACTTTCCTAGCAATCTTGAGTGTACTTACACTTCCCTGCAGAGCAATCCGCCATGAAATTTGACATGAAGAACGTAGGATAGTAGCTTAATACTGGATCCCGGGGTTCTTGAGGGATTACTCTAGGCCCACGGCGATCATGGACTGATCTGCACTTAACAATATCCACCCAGCTGGTATACATTTGCATCTGTGAATGTTGTTTCTGCCTAGTCGCTAGATACATGGGTTTTTTGGCTGCCCTTATGGCAGCTCTTCGCAATCTTTTTAGGGGGAGGGTTGAGGAAAGGGGCTTAGGAAAAAAAGGGGGTGCTCGGCTCCCTGGGAGAGGACAGCAACGGTTGGGGAGTGAGGGAGGAGCTCTACAGCGGCATTTTCACGGCTAGAGTCATCAAGGAAGATGATGAACAATGGATGAAGTACTGTTCATGCAGGCACGCTGGCTCCCAAAATTTCAGCATACAACATTATTTTAAACTCTATAAACTTCAATCCCTTGTTTCGGAGATTTCAATAAACTCTTCTCTCTTTTCGAACAGGCCCAGAACTACCAAGAGACCAAATATAATATATCAGAAATCTTTAAAATAATGTGATTTTTGGCTGACGCTTTAATCCACCCCATCCCAATTTCAATTCAAGCCAATAATTTTACTTCCTCAAGTTAGTAGAGTATTCTTTTTTATGATTTAAACTTTATTAAAAAACTAAAAATCATCTAATAATAATAATAATAATAAAAGGAAATAAAATCAACATAATCTAAAAAAAATAACGGAGACATTGAAAAAAAATAGAAATTGTAAGCATTTTAGAAAATAAAATCATGAAATAATAAAAACTAATAAGCGTGTTTAAACGACTAATAGAAAACAAAAAAGAGTAAAATAAATAGAAAATAAGGATAATAATTGCAAAACAAAATTAGATAAGTTAAATTTAATAAATAGAAATTTTAGAGTAATAAATTATACAAACTGCTATAAAAGAAACATTAGAACCATAAAACGTTGAGATATTATGAGAGCTCAAAGTATTTGTTTTTTTTCTTAAATTCTCTAAATTTATTTGTTATCATGTCTAATGTGCTTTTGATATTTTTTTAATTCTCTAATTTATTTTTAATTTTGAACTTTATAATTTTCTATAATTGTACTTATTCTTATTTTACTTATCTTTTTTTTATTATTATGTTATAGAATTTGTATTGTGATTTATGATTTAATACTATCTATGTATATATATTAAATGTTTTAACTTAACTGTTATATTTACAAATATTCTAATTTTTTATTTTAATTATCCTATTTGATTTTATTTCTTTTATGGGATAAGTTCATCAAAATTTTGTTTTACCAACTTTGAAATTCAAACGAGAAAATATTATTAAAAAGGTTGAAAGACTAACTGACTACAGTGTTTTAGAGCTAAGGTTTTAGGCCGATAAAGTGTTACAAATTCACGCAAAAAGTACATCGTACCTACACGGAACTAACAGCCATTATTAGATAGAGCACAATTGATTGTTGACAAATTCTTTTATGGTCAGTTTGGCAAATTAATTAATGGGTGTTACTTGCTAAATTTCGTGAGTCATATATACAGATGTTTGGTACACACTTCTGCAAAAATTTTGACCCGGCCGGTTGAGTTGTTTGGCAAACCGAGATAACTGACTGCTGACTCTGGAAAAAACACAAATAAATTATGAGTTGTTTGGCAAACCGAGATAGCTGCTGCTGACTCTGGAAAAAACACAAATAAATTATCACCCCTTGTCTAGATTCTAAATTACCCTCTATTCGTGTTAACATATTCATATTTACAAGTCTAACACTGACATACATACAATACACCTGCCAAAAAATTTAACTAGAATTCAATAGTAAGTTTTGCGAAGGGCTTTTACGTGGAGAATTTCAATTGCCACACTTCGAATTCTTCCTTCATCTAATGAATCTGCATCGTCCGACCTGCTCAGCCCATCAACGCTACTGGACAAAGCTCCCAGAGCTAGCTCCGATTTCCATCCCTTGCAATTTTTTCTAAAGTGCACCGGATCTCTTAGATCTGGAATCCGTAACAGTACATTAGTTGGTTCTTTCTCTAACCTGACAACAATTTCCTCAAATAAACTCATATTTGATTTCAAGATCTCCGATCAAATCTTGACATAATCTCCTACATTGCGCTGCACCATTACATTAATGCATCATCCATTGTCATTTGTCTTTTTTTCATGAAGTGGTATGGTCTATTTTTTGCTTTTATGAGTTTCAAAATGTGTGTCACGTCGGTGCACGCTATCTGTTGAATTATCGGGCTGTGAAGGTACTTTGCCCTGATAATTCAAGTACTGGAATCTGGAGAAGCATGAAAACGTCTGATCAACCAGCTTCGAGTGAAAAGAACAACCTGATGCAAATGAAGAACAAAAACAAAAACAAAAACCCTGTCAACATTATAAGTGGAAGCCTGACTTTGTTAAATAAAGAAGAGGAAGTCGAGCAACGACACGTGGCAGCATTCAAGTAGTTTGATACGCATTTATCGAATGGATGTAATTAGATAGATTTTTTTAATTTCTTGAATGTGCGTCTTTGTTACTATAAAATACGTTTTTCTTTCTTCTATGTAATTAAGCAGTTGAGAAACAATTGAAACTCTTTGTAATTCCACAACTTTGCATAATGAAGAACCAGAGTTCCTATTTCGTCTTTTAGCTATCACAAGCACGCTCAATTAGTTCTAGAATCCAAAATCACTGGATTTCTACATGGTATCGAAGCGGGAAATTGATCGATGGTAGTAACTAGTTGAAGCTAGCCGATTAGATTGTGAAACTCCTGTCTTGATTCTGCGCAAGCTGAAATGGCAGTAACTTAAATTGAGAATCAGAGAGAGTTGTTGGCGATGAAGTGCAAGCAACAACTGGAGAATCTGATTGAAGAGCAGCTGCAAGTCCATGGATCAGATAGTCCAGGTATGCAACTAGTCTCAATTTTATTGAATGAATCAAACTTTTTACTTTGGAAGAGTGCGATCGTATCCACACTTGAGGCTAAACTCAAGATCATTTTTATTGATGGATCAGTGCAGAAGCCAAATGAAGACTCGACTCTTTACTTGAAATGGAAAAGGGCAAACAATTTAGTTTTCTCTTGAATTCAAGGTGTTATGCAACCTGATCTAATGAAAACGTACATGTTTGTTACTGATACAAGATTGATGTGGTTAAGTCTTGAAAAAAGATTGGGAACTACCAATTTGCCACATTTATTTGAATTAAAGTGAAGTATAGTTGTGACGCGATAAGGAAATACAAGTGTTCTTGAGTTTTTTGGGTAATTGAAGGTGTTGTGGGATCAATATGAACAGCTCAGACCAACTCCATACATTGAGGGAGAGATAGGAGAGCCGTTGGCCAAGAGAGACAATGAAGACATAGTTACGATCTTTCTGATGGGGCTGAATGATGCATTTGAAGGTGAGAGAGGGCACATAATTCGAGTTAATTCACTTCTTGATATTGATGTGGTGTACAACATAGTTGTGGCGGTAGAAAAACAATAATAGGTGAGCACTAATCTTGCAGGTACACATGAGGGAATGAACACTGCCATGATGGCCAGAGGAGGCACTTGGAAGAAAGAAATTGGGGGAGGATCACGTATAGACAAAAGTTTGTTGAAATGTAACCATTGCACTAAAATAGGCCACACAATAAATGAGTGTTTCAAATTAAAAGCTTATCCTGAGGGGTGGAGTGATAGACGAAATGACAGAGGACATCTAAAGTGCACTCACTGCACGAAGACAGGGCACACTGTTGATGAATCTTATAAATTGAAAGGATATCCTGATGGATACTTTGATTAAAAGAGAAAACTACGGCAATGTTACTTCGCTAATCAGGCTATGAGTGATGAGAACGAAGACTGTGGTAATACTCCATTGGATTCAGGAGGTGAAGGGATCAACAACTTGTATGAAATGATGGGAAGTATGCAAAAAGAGCTGAGAAGGCTGTCCATGGGAAAGGGATCAGCTGACCATGATGGCAAAATGATGAATATGGCGTACCTTGATGATAGTACCAGTATGGCTACCAGATGGTAGTACCAAGCCTGTTATATGCCCTGGAAATGTATTCTTGTTCAGAGAATTCTCTCTGAAATGATGCATTTACATGCCTGGTTTCAAATACAATCTTCTCTCAGTTCGCAAGTTTGCAAAAGATTCAAGCTTGAGCTTTTATTTCTTACCTGATCAACGCGTAGTGTAGGACCATGAAAGCCAAAAGATTGTTGCAATGGGTACTGTTAGAAGAAACTCAACATACAAAATGCAGAATCCTTCAGTTCAGATGCAGTAATGAAAGGATCTGCCAGTCCTTCTTCATGTTTGTTATCAGCAAATAAGGATCGTAGATTGCTTTATATGCAGAATAAATGATTCAGGCACGCACTGTTGTGACCTCAGACTTGTTACATACCCGTCTTGTGCATCCTTCCATCGATGTAATGAATCATTTGAACATCACTGCAAACATGAAAAATATTGTTCATGCTTCTGATATTTGTCCACTTTCCAAACAAAGTAGATTGGTTTTTGATGATAGTTTGCATAGATCTGATCAGTGCTTTGATTTGGTTCACATGGATGTGTGGGGACCTTATAAAGTCCCTTCTATCAGTCTATGTAGATACTTCTTAACCGTGGTTGATGACCACAGCAGGTGCACTTGGACTTTTTTGTTCAAGTATAAGGTGCGGGGTTACAGTTTTATTGAAGCTTTTATATTGATGATTCAGACGCAGTTTGGAGTGTTGATTAAAGCATTTAGAACAGACAATGGGAGTGAATTTTTGAATAATGATTGCCTGAACTTATTCCGCAATAATGACATACTACACCAAAGAAGTTGCTCTTACACACCTCAACAAAATGGTTTGGTTGAACGCAGACATAGGACATTGTTACATATTGCGCGTGCCTTGTTGTTTCAGGACAAGCTGCCAAAATCATTATGGAGGGAAGCAGTTCTCACGACAACCTTTGTACTTAATCATTGGCCAAGAAGAGCTCTGCAGTGGTTGTCCCCATTTGAAACTATGCAAAAGGAGAAACCAAATCCTACTAGACTAAGGACATTTAGGGGTCTTTGTCATATCATGGATAACCGACCGGTCAAGGACAAATTTGATGAATGAGCCATGCGTAGGATCTTTGTTGGGTATCCTTAATGTCAAAAGGGATACAAGGTCTACTTACCAAGATCTAAAAAGACTGTTGTATCTAGAGATGTTAGGTTATGTAAGGACATGTTTTCTTGTGAATTTGACTTTGATGTTGAGGCTATTTTTCCAGATCATGACTCTTGGATGCAAGGTGGTTTTGATAGAGATGATCACATCCTGACTGCACCCCAGCTTGCTCCCATAATCCTTGAGCAGAATGCTGATCAGCATGAGGCTTCTTTACCTTTGGCTTCTGATGTACAAGACAATCCTTCCCCTGATGAGGGAGTGCCATTTCCTGGCTCTCCTACTTTTGATCAATCTCAATTTGTCCCTGTTAGGCGCAACTCGAGAGTTACTCATCCTCCTTCATGGTTTGATGACTTCTATGTATTCACTACACAAACAACTGATCACAGTTCTAACGTAGATACTCCATTAGATTCCACCTATTTGTTCTTAGGTTCCTACTGCGAGTTTGCTGCCAACTTATCTGGTGTGAATGAACCCAAACATTATATTCATGCACAGAAAGATGCCAAATGGGTGTCAACCATGAAGGATGAATTATTAGCCTTAGAAAACAACAGAACTTGGAAAATCACTTCACTTTCGGATGGCAAGAAGGCCATAGGTTCCAAGTGGGTATATCATGTAAAATGCAAGCCTTATGGGACTGTAGATCGGTATAAGGCAAGACTTGTGGCCAAAGATTACAACCAGATTGTGGGCAAAGATTATTTTGAAATCTTTAGTCCCGTGGCTAAAGCAGTGACTGTGCGTATATTGTTTTGTTGCAGCCTCCAAAAATTGGACAATCCTACAATTGGATGCCATTAATGCATTCTTGCATGGCTCTTTCGATGAGAAGGTGTATATGCACCCTCCACTTGGTTATGACAAAGTTCAAAAGGGGCAGGTATGTCGTTTGCTGAAATCCCTATATGGCCTTAAGTAGGCATCAAGAAAATGGAACATAGAATTCACCACAAAGCTGCAGGAATATGGATTTATTCAATCCTATCATGACCCTTGCCTCTTTACTTTGTTCGTGTGTTCTCACCAAATGTTTCTGCTCATATATATGGAAGATGTGCTCCTCACAGGTACCTCAATAACTGAAATGGACAGAACCAAGTCTTACCTTGATGCAGCCTTCACTATAAAGGATCTAGGACTTGCCAAAAATTTTCTTGGCATGGAAATTGCCAGATCTGCAGAAGAGATTTATATCAGTCAGCACAAGTACATCCGTGATCTTCTCACTAATTCAGGGTTTCTGGAGTGTACACCAACCTCTACTCACATGCCTGGAGGTTTTATTTTGTAAGTTGATGACCAGGAGGACAGTACATCTCTTTTCCACAATCCTGAAAAGTTAAGGAGACTTATTGTGCGCCTGCTTTATCTTAGCTATACACGTCCTGATCTGACCTATGTTTTCCAACAGCTGAGTAAGTTTGTACAGCAGCCACGGGATTCTCATTGGGACACTGCAAGACATGTCCTTTGGTACCTGGCAAGAAACCAGAATCTTGGTATCTTTTATTCAATTAAGTCTTCAACCAATCTCTCAGCTTATAGTGATGCTGACTGGGGCAGTTGTCGCATCTCAAGGCATTCCTTAACTGGCTTTTGTATATTTCTTGGCACTAGCCTTATCTCCTGAAAGACCAAGAAGCAGCCCACCATTACTATTCCTCAGCCGAAGTGGAGTAACACATCATGGTTGTAACTGTTCGTGAACTACAATGGGTGTTTTTTATGCTTGTTGATTTTCATTCCTCTTCAGTGTTGCTTGTTCCGTTTCACTGTGACAATCGTGCTTCCCTTGACATCACTGCCAACCCGGTGTGGACGAAACATATCGAGATTGATTGTCACGTCGTTCGTGATACCTTCAAATTTGGCCTCATTCTACCTCAACACATCTCTAATCTCAAATACAACTTGCTGATATTTTTACTAAAACACTTTCATTGCCTGCCTTTTGCTTTATTTTGAGCAAGATGAACCTCTAGAATACTCATATTGAGAAGGGAGTGTTGAATTATTAGGCTGTGAAGGTACTTTGCCCTGATAATTCAAGTACTGGAATCTGCAGAAATATGAAGACGTCTGATCAACCAGCTTCGAGTGAAAAGAATAACCTGATGCAAATGAAGAACAACAACAAAGACAAAAATGTTGTCACAATCATAGGCGGAAGCACGACTTTATTAAATAAAGAATAGGGTTGGGCATTCGAAATTCAGATTCGAAAATACCCATTTTTGATCCAAACTGAATTAATTTTGGAAGTGAAAGTTTAATTCTTATCCGTTTCATATAGTTATTCGGATTTTTGAAATTTGGGAAATTTGGAATTTTCAAACAATAATAAAAATTAAAAAAATATTTTTTAAATTCAAAAATATTTCGGAGAACTACAAAAATAGTTTGAAAATTCGAAAATATTTTGAAAATTCGGAAATCCACCCTATATTTCCAATCCGATCCAAAATATAATTTAGAACTGAAATTATGATCCGATCCGAAATCAAAATTTGAAATTTTGGATCAGAATTCGGAATTCAAAAAATTTCAGAAATCAAAATTTCTGAATTTTAAGTTCTGAATGCCCAGCCCTTATAAAGAAGAGGATGTCGAGCAACAACATGTGGCAGCATTCAAGCAGTTTGATATGCATTGATCGGACAGATGTAATTAGATATATTTTTGTTGATTTATTGATGCTCGATTATGTGTAATTTCTTTCTCGATCAATTTTGCAATAGTTTGAGGATTGATTTAGGTTTCCCTCTTTGTGTAGAATTCTTTGGTTAGTCCAGTTATATCTGAAACTTTAGAACCTGATATCGAGAAGCCTACAACTGATGCGTTGACAAGCGTTGAGTGTCTCCTTGTTCTCTGGCAAATGATTTCCCTTTTCAAACTATTCAGGGAGCTACGACCATGGAACAAACAATTTCAGATAAATAGCTTACACAACTCGTTGGTGTCTTCTAATTCCGATAAGATCTCAGAAACTCCTCTCATGCTGCAGCCTTGTACCGAGGAGGAGCATTAAGCAGAGGCGTTGGTGAGTGTGAAAGTCTTGATTCCTTCATATTGTATGCAACTGCGGTAACTGTTATGAAAACTTATGTATGGTAACATTTCCTTAGTGTCTGATAAAATATGAAACCACATAATTCTATTTTTTTGTACAGAATATTGTGGTTTCATATGATTGCAACAATCATCTCTTCTTCTGGAACCGTGTAACAAAGTTCAAATTTTGCTAGTCATGTATGTGTTTGTAGCTATCGGGCTTTTTACTGAACCCTTAAGTAGCTCACAAATGGTTTATGCTGGTTTTAAGGATATTTAATTGCCAACAATAAAAGAACTTAGAATATTAGCCCTTTACTGTTTAGGGTCGCTTGGTACACTTGTAGGAAGAAACCCCAACCACAATCTTTTGGCGTACAAAAAGTATAATCAAACTCCAATAATTAAATGAAATGGTATTATTATCAATATATAATTTAAACTCCAAGAATTATGTTAGAACACATAGCAGGCGCTCGGCGTTGCCAGAGTATCGCACGGTGAAAGAAGGTGTCTGGCCGGATCATCAGGCTCACTTCTCAGCATATGCTATTGTGAATGGTCATGCGTTCCCTGCTACTCCCTACTTTAAATATGCAAAGGAGGCCAAGAATACGGCTGCCAGAATCGCATTCCAGCAATTTGACGTTCATCCACCGCTGTTGGTTAATACTGGCTCAGGAAAATGTAACAAACACATCAGATACATCAGAACACGTTGAAGACATTAGATGGAAAAATAAAAAGCCAAGGGGCCCATGCAGGAATTGGTCAATGGGGGCGAGAGACATCAGTGACATTAACTAGCTTTCATAGTTAGTTACTTTCACATTTGTTTGCCTCATATCACGTTTTTAGTAGTTTCAAGATCCATGGAATCGTGTCATAAAAAGAAATAGTTGCGAGAGATATTGGGTATAAAAGTGTAACTCTCGGATGAGAGAAGACCTCGAATATAATATTGCCAATTTTCCCTCCAAACATTCCTCTTCTTCCTCGTTTCCTTTGTCAGTGTGTTTACATTCAATTACTCTACTGCATCGTATCATTCTGTACAATTCCCATCAATCAATTGGTTTATTCATTACAATTGGTATCAGAGTTTGTCCGATCCAATCCAATGACGAGAAATCACCATCCCATTGTTGATCCTCAAAATGTTGCACCTCTTACTTACCCACCAAAGGAAATGGGGAATGAACCTATCAGTTCTTCCTCCAATAATCTGCTCTTACCGACAAATTGTCATTTTTTTAAAGTCTCCAGATGGTTCCCAACCGAAGATATTGGAGATGATATATGCATAGGTCAAAAAAAAGTGGAGCAGTATGATGATCTGCGAAATCAGGTGTTCATAACTGAACAATCAATGAATTTACAGAATCAGAGCTTACAGCAACATGTAAAAGCTCTCAACAAAAAGCTTGTCAAACTTGACACCGAAAAATTTATCTTGGATCCTTCACCTGGTTATCTAGGAATCAGAGCACCTATTGGGGTACATCCTCGACCTCAGATGGCCACTAATGTCCTGTTTGAACAAGACGACTTCGGGAGAGGCAAGGTTGATCAGGGTCGTCATGCCAAAATTCCATTTATGGACTTTCCAAAGTTTGAAGATCGCAATCCACGATCGTGGATTGAACGTGTTGTGGGATTCTTTAACATTTGTTTTGGAATCAGTTTACGCAAAAAGGGTGGAAATCGCAAAAGTTCACTTTGAAGGAGACGTTGATTCATGGTTCCATAGTTTATCTTACAGCAAGACAGTGGATTGGACCAAGTTTGTCCAATCTGTGAATGTATGATTTGATAGAGAGAATCCTAACTCTATTTTAGAAGACTTTATGTACATAAAACAAGGTGCTAATGAACCCTTGCACGATTTGATGCTCTGGTTACTACGGTTATGATACTCATACCAGAGTATGGCGAGTCCTTCTTCATGGACAAATTTATTAAAAGTTTATTACCAGCTCTCAACTCCGCTGTTAGATCTCAGCACCCCACCTCATTGTTAGATGCTATATCAATTGCTAAGAACCAAGAAGTTACCGTACTAACCATGATAGATATTGTAACCATAGGGGCTACTATGAAGTTGGGTACCCAGGGCACTTCCAGAGCATTCACTCCTCAATAGATCAGGACTACTACTCCACAACATCGAATTCGTAGGAAGTTACAATCTGATGCTGAGATGAAAGAGAGGATAGAAAAGAAGTTGTGTTTCCGATGTGAGTCTCCATTCACACCTAGTCATAAGTGCACTTCATGGCTATATTCTCTGCAAGGTGAGGATGATCCCCTGGATCTCACGCCACAATTACCAAAAGATGAAGCTCCATGAGAAAAAGAAATTTTAGGTGAATCCCTTGCAACAGGTAATCTTTCCATCCACTCTATCTGTGGAAGTACTTCGTTTACCACTTACAAGCTCCGAGGTTTGCACAAGGGAAAGTCACTTCAAATCCTCATTGATCAGGTAGTTCCAATGCTTCCTTGATCACAATTATGCAACTAGATTGAACTGCTCTTTAGAGTCGGTTCCTGCTATGATAGCCGAAGTGGCTGATGGCGTCAGGAGACCAAGTACGTCCATATGCAAGAAATTACAATGGTCAGTACAAGGACAACACTTCACATGTTCTTCTTGAACATTCTCACTACATGTTTATGACCTCATTGTTCGTGGAGATTGATTAAAGCTCCATGGACCAGTGCTCTATGATTATGATACTATGATTGTCACCTTACACAGCGACAACTGGCCCATTCCCTTACAAGCAATAAAAAATGTTGCTTAGTTGCAGTATATCACACTAGAAGGTATGGCCAAGCTTATTAAAAGTGGTTCCATTGTTGTTATTGGTTGAGTGTATTGTGTCTAATAGTTGTTAGATGTGAATTCTATAAGTTTGTCAATGATGTACCTCCAAACTGGAAAAACAGACTATCCACAGATCCACATTGGAAACAAGGGATCAAGCATCATAATAGAAGAGATCCGTAATGAGGAAAGTGATGCAACCCAAGTTGCACCCGGACCGTCCACTGAAAGAGGCATCCACGAGCATCCTGTTGAAGAGCCCAATGATGGCATGAATCACGTGAATGAGCTTGAGAGAAGTGAGCCATTAAGGCTTCAAGAAGGCCTAATTACACGTCTTAGATCCAAGAGATTTAAAGAGGCTTTAAGCTTATTGATCCAAGAAGTTTGGGCCCAAGGAGTACAAGATGGACACCACGGCCCATCTACCATAAGTGGGCCCCATGGCCCATTGGATAAGGCTGCCCAACCCATCATTTTTCTTAAAGTCATAGATCAATAAGAAGCCCATGACCCAATTTCAAAAATCAACAAATTGAAGACATTTTGTCACAGATTGAAGACATTTGGCCACAAATTGAAGACACCTGGTCCAAAAAGGAGTCATACACGTGCTTGATAGGAGGAATTGGAGTGAAAAAGGATTTTCCATAAAGAGTCCAAATATCATGGGATACTGACTAGATTAGATCATTTCATTTTATATTTATCTATAGTAGGTTATTCATAGTCTTGTTTAGCTAATTAGAGACCTACTAGCATGGAGAACTCGTGACCCCTTCTCCCTAAAAAATGGTGCACGATCCCAACTCTTCATTCATTCCATTTTGTTGATTAAAATTCTGAGAAATATTCTCTTTTGATTTTAAACCAATTTCTGGCTTATCTTTTCCTTACCAGAGAAGAGGCGTCATCATAGAACTTATCATTGAGATTCTTGGTTAGCATAAGTTGCTTTCAGGGAATTGATTGGTGGCGTTCCGGTATAAAAATTATGACTATTCATTGGTTGACACAAGTTGTCTTCAGGCAAAAATATAACAAACTCGTCCCTTTTAAATCATGTGTTTGAATCATCGAATTGGTGTGGGGTTTTGTCACAAGTTCAACAAAGATTCATATCAGAAAGTGTTGATTTTCAAGAAAAGATAAACAACATCCTGCGGAATTCTGATGATCTTTTTCAGGAACCATCTTCTCTTACACAAGTAAGGGGAGTCGAGCACCACATAACTCTGATCCCTGGAGCCACTACCAAGAAACAAGTCTCTTACATGACACCGCACTATCAGAAGATTAGTTGGAAACTATTATTATAGAACTGCTACAAACAGGACTGATTAAGAGAAGCCACTCTCCTTTTGCTTCTCCTGTCTTATTAGTTAAAAAGAAAGATGGAGGCAGGCAGTTATGTGTAGATTATAGATACATCAATAGCCTCACTATCAAATCCAAGTTTCCAATACCCATCATTGATGAGCTGCTAGATGAACTACATGGTGCAGTAGTGTTTAGCAAACTTGATCTCCATTCTAGTTACTTCCATATACGGATGGATGAAAAGACATCTCTTTCACCAGCTTTATCACACACCACGGAAAATTTGAGTTCTTGGTCATGCCATTTGGGTTGTGCAATTACCCGGCATCTTTTCAATGCCTGATGAATAAGGTCTTTGCATCTTTCCTCAGACATTTTGAATTGGTCTTTTTTGATACTATATTGGTGTATACCAAGTGTTGGAGTGATCATATACAACATTTAGAATTAGTTATGGAAGTTGTGCGTGCTCATAAACTCTATGCTAAAAGATCTAAGTGTTCATTTGGAAGATCCAGTATAGAATACCTCGGTCACCTTATTTCTCACGCTGGTGTTGCCACAGATCCATATAAGGTTCAGGACGTAAAGGACTGGCCTCACCCCTACAATTTGAAATCTCTATGTGGTTTCTTAGGTCTTACTGGTTATTATCGAAAGTTTATCAAGCATATTGGGACCATTAGCCAACCAATGATGCAATTGTTAAAAAAAGTCTCTTTCGTTTGGAATGCAAATGCAGAAGGAGCCTTTCTGCAACTAAAGGAGACTATGATGGCAACACCTATTTTGTGCCTTTCGGACTACTCCCAACCCTTTGTCATTGAAGCTGATGCTAGTGATCGTGGCATTGGTGTAGTCCTCACCCAAAATGGATGTCAATTGCTTACTACAACAGAACTTCGGGTCCCTAACACCATAAATTATCAACATATGAAAAGGAGTTTCTCGCTGTAGTTTTGGCAGTAAGGAAGTGGACAAGTTATTTACGAGGACATAGCTTTGTCATAAAGACAGATTAGCAAACACTCAAGCATATTCTTGAGCAACGACTACACACTATGCTACAATAGAAACTAGTGGCCAAATTATCAGGCACATACACGGTCCAATACAAACAGGGAGGGAATGGAAAACCGAGCTATTGATGCCCTTTCCAGGTATTATCCAGAGATTTACGCTTTATCTATCCCATGGGCTCACTGGATTGATGAGGTGGTGCTAAGCTATGCAAAACATCTACACCTTACCGAAGTATTGCAGTCCAAAACAGTTGATCCAACAACATTTCGCTAGTATCAGTTGCAAGAAGGACTAATGAGGTGTAAAGGATGGATATGCATTGGTGAAGGTATAGTCCTGCACACAAACATCATGGCTCAACTCCATGATTTTCCCCTAGGAGGGCATTCATGTATCTTGGTCACCTTGAATAAATTGCACATGTACTTCTTCTGACCTTGCATAAAATAGGATGTAGAGTCATGGATTCAAGGTTGTGATACATGTATCCGTAGGAAACCAAATTCTCACACCGAACTCTTACAACCTTTAGATATACCACTCAAACAATGGAGCAACATCAGTCTTGATTTTATAGGTTTACCCATATCTAAATGCAAGAGTGTCATCCTGGTTGTGGTAGATAGATACACTAAGTACAACCATTTCATTCCTCTGTCTCAGCCATACTCTGCAGAGATAATAGCTCAGTTCTTCTTAGATCACATATACAAGTTACATGGCCTACCAAATCAAATTGTTTCAGATAGAGATAAGGTATATCTCAGACACTTCTGGAAAGAACTTCTGAAGTTAGATGGAATTAATTAGCAATGAGCTCCTCTTACCACCCCCAAACAGTCGGTCAGACGGAGAGAGTAAACCGTTGCTTGGAGACCTACCTCAGCTGCTCATGTGCCCTCAAACCTCACTCCTAGGACAAATGGCTAGCACTTGCAGAGTTTTGGTATAGCACTTCTTACCAATCCAGCATAAAAAATGTCACCCTATAAGGCTCTCTATGGCAGTGATGCCAAAGAACTTCCCATACCCACATTGTTGTCCAATACATCAGATAGCGCATCTCAGCTCCTCTTACAGCAAGATCAACTCCAGACCTTACTCAAGGCCAACCTCATTGCTGCCCAAAATAGAATGAAACTGATAGTAGACAAGGGAATAGTAGAGCGCCAATTCCAAGTAGGTGATTTTTTCTTTTTTAAGCTACATCCTTACCATCAACTTGCTGTCAAGTTCAGAAAGAATATGAAGCTATCTCCAATGTTTTACGGCCCATACAAGGTCTTGGAACGTATAGAGGCTATTGCATGCTGGCTCAGCTTGCCAGAAGGATCGAAAATACATCCCATCTTCCATGTCTCTTTGCTCAAAGAGAAACTCAAGAATAGAGAAGACATTGTCCATGAGGTACCAACATTGCACCCTAATGGTAAGTTCCTCATTTATCCAGTTGCCATCTCTGCCTCCCACAGCATCCCTAGCTCCAAAGGACCAATCAAACAGTGGTTGGTTCAGTGGGCAGGGTCTTCTCCCTGCCAAACTTCATGGGAAGACGTTGCCTTCATTACCCAACACTTCGGTTACACTAATCCTGTAGGATCTAAGGCTCAATTTCCAAAATTTGCAGAAACTTGCAAATCCGGGACCAAGGTGAAATCAAGTTACAAAACTGTGTTCTGAGTAAAAAGGGAAGCCAACTTACCTGAATTTGGCCAGAAATCGTGAAGAACCGAAAAACCCGTATGGAAAAAATTGATCACGGAAGTCCCAAAGTAGGCAACTCGTTACCCGAAGCACTCCTCGACGAATAGAAGACACAACTGTTATACCGTTCCTTTCCAACGACACGGTTCGGTAGAAATTAAAATCTTCAAATTGTGATAAGAAGAGCTGACGAACATGTTTTTCCGAGATGACGAAGAGAAGATGAGTTTCTCAATTGCTTACACGTGAAATCTCACTTTACGTGTACTTACATGAGTCATTGGGCCCAATATATTTTAATTGAGATTGGGCTCAATTAATTCAAGACCATTCGCCCTTTTCCTCGTATTGGGTTTGATTAAATCGAGCCCAATAGCCATAAATTGAGTTGGTCCCACCGACGCTCAATTTTTCCTCGTGTCTGAGTTATCAAATTAATTGATCTTAATTAATTCGTTTCGACCCTTTCTTGATCCGTTTGCGAAATTAATTATGTCCCACATAAATAATTCATTATGTTTCAATTTGTCGAATAGAGCGACCTGATTGGATTCGTATCTCAATCGGTATTATCATAAGTGGCATCTAGTAATACATTATGATCCGATTTAATATAGATATATCGTGATCCTTTAATCCATTTAATATTAATTCTTTCGTCACTTAATATCCAATAATTTTTATCAAGCGTATGAATGTGTCATCCTTGACCATTAATCATTTTCTAGATATTTCAGCAAATAATTGTTAATATGTGACTATCTCATAATCACAAATGCATGCGTAACAATTATTACTGCATCAAGGGGCTCAAGGATATTAATAATCTCATCCAATATGAGATAGATAAAAGTATCATCTTCATATTCCATACCTTCCAGCATGAATCGTGCATATTCGGGAAGTTACCTTTATAACCCCTCGGTCAAAAGAGGCATTTTATAACCCCACGTAATACACATTAATCACCCATAATTATGAATATCTCAGATAATTGAATTAATACTATATGACTTTGCTGATGACACAAACACAATCCATCCAGCAAGTCAATAGTGGTCGAGTCCAATAT
>JAOWBN010185334.1:0-16415 GCA_028565015.1 Pinguicula moranensis
TTCAGATAATGAATTCTTCTTACATTCAATAGCCACATGCAGAACCCTTTGAAGAGTCGTAGTCATTACCACAAATCACTATACTTACAAAGCTTTATCTTACAAGTTTGGTTTACATTATTTCCAGAAATATAATGAGAAAAAGGAACAAAAACTCCGCACCAAACTTTAATTCTGTCCATATCTACAAAGGAGTAATTAAAAGAAAATTCAAATGAGTTTTTGTCTCTATTAGCTAAAGAAGTTAAGATCCTTTTTTTTTCCAAAAAATAAACCTCTATAAACGAGAAAACCAGAACGGTCTTAGAAGAGAAAAGAGAATATTGAACAAAGGAAAACTAGTTCTAAGGGTTGTTTTGTACTTCTAAAAAAAATTATTCTACTTCTCCTTCATATTTTTTTGGATTATTTGTAAAAGGTCGCACAATAACTGATAACATATTACTTGCTCAAGAAATGCTACATTTCTTGGGGAAAAATCAAGAAGGATATAACATTGCAATAAAGCTTGACATAGCTAAAGGATTTGATCGAATCTCTTGGTTTTTCATAATAAAAGTATTGCGTGCATTCGGATTTTCAGAAATATTCATAGATATGGTTTGGAGATCCATTTCCTCTTGCTGGTTTTCTGTTTTGATTAATGGACAGGTGCATGGATATTTTAATTCCTCCAGAGGACTTAGATAGGGGGACCCCCTCTCGCCTGCTTTATTCATCATCGCCACGGAGATCCTCAGTCGGAATCTAAACCATCTTAGTCTAGATCAGCCAAGCTGCAACTACAAAGTCCCCTCAGGGTGTAGGAAAATTTCTCACTTAGCATATGCTGATGATGTACTCATATTCACCAGAGGATCTAAGAAAGCTCTATCAGAAGTGTTTAAAATTCTTATAGGATATGAACACTACTCAGGTCAGCTGGTAAATCAGGGTAAAAGCAGTTTTGTCATCTCTGAAAAAGCCCCTTCAAGCAGAATTCAGACCATATGCTCTTACACTGGAATGAGAAGAAGTTCTCTACCCATCAATTATCTTGGATGCCCACTGTATTATGGCCGGAAGAGGGTAGCACTATTTACTGGTCTGATACATAAAATCCAGTCCATACTAGAGGGTTGGAGAGGGATATACCTGTCAACTGGTGGCAGAATTACTCTGCTCAAATCTGTTCTGACAAGCATACCTATATTTTTATTAATGTCTCTTCAACCTCAAACTTTCAACCGTATAGAAGCATAATTTGCAGACTTCCTCTGGGGTTGGCATGATGGCAGGAAAAGCTTCATTGGAAGAAATGGAAGGATATTTGCCTTCCTACTGATGAAGGAGGATTAGGAATAAGAAGCCTAATGGACATATCCACCGCATTTAGTTTAAAATTATGGTGGCAAATGAGGCAAGGAGAGTCACTCTGGTCCGAATTCATGGAGCAGAAATATTGCAAACAGAATGTTCCAACCAGAGCCCACTCTACATTACTACATTCTCACACTTGGAGAAGGATTACATCCCATCAACAAATTATGATATCTAACACCATATGGGTTATTGGCAACGGAGAAATTAGCTTCTAGTGGGACAAGTGGCAAGAAGGAGAAGCTTTAGGCTTTACGCACACAGTCGAGGATACAAATGCAAGATTAAAGATTTTATAAGACACAGGCAATGGAATATTCCTTCTCTCCAAGAGGCAATCCAAATGACATATTAACCCTCAACAAAATACTCTCAATACAGCTTTATGAAGAAAAAGATCTGCAATTGTGGGAGCCGGCAGAAGATGGAAATTTTTCAACAGCATCCGCATGGAATAAAATAAGGCATCGCTCTCAACCCCTGAGCAAATATTCTAGAATATGGGACCCTCACAAACCTCCAAAGATCTGCTATCATATGTGGAAAATCATGCACAATATAGTCCCTGTGGACGTAAATATGAAGAAGAAAGGAGTCTACATAACATCTATGCGCCCTTGCTGCACAACAAACCCAAAGGAGGAAACTTTAGATCATTTATTTGCATAAGGGGAATTAGCAGAAACAGTGTGGTCCCACTTTGATACTATATTTTGCTTTCCACAGACATCCTCCACATTAGAAGAAAGACTACTCAAATGGTACTCCGCAAAAGGAAATCACACTATACTATTTCTTCAGAAGGTGATATCGTCAGTTATATGCTGGGAGATTTGGAAAAGCAGGTGCACCAACAGATTTCAGGAGATTAAAATATCTGCCACAACAACCATAGAGGCTGTGAAAGATCTACTAATAGGCATCTCCTCTATATCAACGCTACATATGCCTAAGCAAAAGTCAGAGGAACGCATACTAAAATCCTTTAACATCCAGCTGCTTCCCCCAAATGCTTCAAATAGGAGAAAAAGAGACAAATGGACTTCGCCCAATATGGGCTACAAGTTGAATATTAGTGGATCCTGCTTCTCGGGATCCCCATATGGAGGACGAATAATAAGAGAAAAATTTGGAGTTACTTTATTAGCATTTTCACTTTCACTAGTAAGCAACTCAGAGATAGAATCAGAGGCTGAAATATTGGTCAACGGCATTCACCGGTGTATAAACATGAAACTGATTGAAGTGAAGTTGGAAACCTCCTGCCCTGCTCTACTGCAAAGCATCACAGGTACAATCAAATGTTGTTGGAGGATTAGACAACAGGTGAAAGAGGTAAAATGGTTGCTTGATCTACATCAATCTCTTTCAATTACTCTATGTGCAAAATCAGGTAACAAAGTGGCATCTGACCTAGCAAAATGGGGAGTCACTCACGGGGACTTTCTATATTCATCAATCGACTCCCTTCCTTCAAGTATTCAGCTACTGCTGCATAGGACAAACAATGAAGGAATCATCAAAAGACGATATGTCACTCAACAAATACTTATTCATAAACAAAAATGTAAAAAGAGGTTGTTTTTTTCTGTCATACTCTTTCCTATCCCTGGATTTTCCTTGCCCAAAGCTTGTCGGGGAAGGTTTTAAAAAGGTAGAGAAAATAACTTCTTTAGATGATTATCCTCGAAGGGATAGGAGTTGTCCATCATGTACTATATTTCGTTGTTAAAAAAATAACTTATTTCGGGCAAAAAAAAAAAACTCACGTGATTGTCCTTGTGTGTTGGAAGTATCGGATATATAACATCCTAGGTGGATTCAACCATTCTAGTAAGGGATTGCGTAATTTTTTTTAAGGAACTAGCAAATGTTTTTTTGATGGTGCTAAATGTACAAAACTACAATAAAAACATTAATATAAAATAAAATAATTAAATTTTTTATATTACTAATTATATTTTCCAAAAATCAAGCGGGCAACATCCCAGTACACTTAAACCGTCCTCCACAGTCCTAGGCCTTCTAGGAGATACAACGAATTACGTGATCGTTAGGCTCATAGATCTACCTCATCTCTGCTTACAAGAAAATGTTTTTTTTTCTATCTTTATTATTTTGGTGTCATTTTATTTAATAAGGTATTATTTGTTGTCCTTGCAGTTGAATATTTGTATGCGAGTTATCCATTCAGAATCCTTTTGGTAGACCGATTAATGAGTGATAACTGATGGATTTTGTAAGTAATCCTCACTCACAATATATTTGCTACACACTGATTTTTGGGTCGAGCGATTGCAATTCCTCGACCCATTACTGTTCACTTATTGAAGCCGAATTCCAATACACCCAAAAAGTTGGGGATTGCGATATCACCATTTAATCCCGAATGAAAATTATCCGCTACTCTTGTCAATTTACATATGTTTATAGTTTATGCTATTGATATACCTCTAAAGACATTTCTTGCCCTAATTCATTTATTACAAAATCATACATTTTCCTTAACCAAAACTGGTGCCGGAGATTAGTAAGAAGATGATTCATTCAAAAAAGATGGTGGCGAGATCGCTATGGTACGGCACCATTTCGGAGTTGTGAAATCTGACGTCTGTGTAAGCAAAATAGTCGTTGGTCCCTATTCACGTGGCTAGGGCTAATGATCGAAGACATCCATCACGATGCTACTGATTAGGGAGGCGACAACGGTGGCAACAACAAGATCTTTTTTGGTTTTATAGAGGCAAAGTTGGTAACCGAGGTTGATTAGGTCGAATTTGCAGGACTCATCCGACTGAATGAGTTAGAGGTTGGGGTTTCCATGCAATTTGTCGCGTTGATGGATGGGTTGGAGCAAAAAACTCATTGCTGAAAAGAATCAAACACCTTCTATGATGAGCACCAAATCCAAATCCTCGATCAAATCCTCCACATCCTCGAAGATACTCACTAGACCCTTCGTCAATCCTCTTTCTTTCTTCACAGCCGTCGGAATCATAGAATGCGACATGAGTGGATGAATGTGGCAATTTTTTGGGTGTTTTGTTGTTGTTTTCAACGCGAAGGGACATTTTTTGGAGGCCACGGAGGCAGAACTAACAGTGGAAGGAGAAAATGGATACCATTTGCCAAGCTAAAAAAAGCAAGAAAAGAAATAGGGTGAAAAGTTGTAGTGATATTTTACAATGTTTATGGGTTAGATTGGTAAATTAATAATTTAATAAATGATATGGCACAGTTATACCATGCTTAACCTATATCCTTTAACACTTTATTAGAAATTTAAAGTTTTCACAATACTACTATACACCTTACGATGGTGTGTAGCAATTGAAATAATTCTCTATTAATCAATTACATTTTTGGAGCTGTCTTATCTTCTTTATTCTTCGAGTCAAGGGTTGACTATGAGCATGCCAGCTGAATTTAAAAGTCAACAATTTCTTCTTTGCTTTGCTAATTCCGGTTAGATTACTATCCCAAGGCTAGAATTCGCTTGTCATTCTGCTCAAGAGGTACTCCTATCTCCAAAAAATTTTGGTTTACTCACGTTGCCGGCAAGCTGTTCGACAAAATGTCTCAAACAAATTGAATTCAACTTTCAGCAAAGGAGATGGTTGATCCGCAGGCAGTCTTAGACACTGTTGAGAGATGGCAACTGGTCACCCACCGAGGCAAAGGGACCTCATCACTATTAAATAATTTTGAGAGTCCAGAGCCCTTCCGGAAGCCTTTGTCTGCTTTTATACTAAAACTCCAAGCTGAATCAGCCTCGTTGCACTTCACCAACATTCCCCCATCTTGGCGAAAAGAACAAATGTGGCAAGTGTTTTCCACCTAAGGAGTGGTCATCGACGTCCAACAGCCAAAGCAAATAACTGGACCTGACAACCGCTTAGGTTATGTCCGCTTCAAAACAAGCTCGATAGGTCCAGACCTACAAGAGAACTCGAATAGGATTTGGGTGGGTTCTTTTCAACTGAAAGTGAGCGAAGGCAGATCTTTGATAGCCCCTGCAGTAGGAGCTCGCCCTATGGTACATCTTTCGGGCTACAACCAAGCTCAGACAGCATAACCTGATGAAGCAATGGTTCCACTAGTATTTAAACCTGATCCAAACGCCACCCAGTGGCTTCTGAAGAGTTTAGTTGGCTATCCAACACCAATAATGGACCTAGCAACACCGAACTTAGTTCTCACGGAATTGGAATATGATGAAGGTTCCGCGGTGCGTTTGGAAGAGGGAGTCCTAATCAAATTGCAGACAACTACGGATCAGCTCGAGCAAATGAATGATGTGGAAACATCGGTATGCCTCTGCCTACATTCGTTGGGACCGTGGAGGATGGTGAACGGTCATCTCGCTAGACCAGCTTGGATCCAAGTGTGGGGTATTCCTTTACACTGTTGGTATGATGAGTTCTTCACCAAAGTTTCCTGAAGATTGGGCTCAATTATTACCATCGATCAGAAGCAAATGAAGCAAACTGAGATGTAATAACGTCGTCTCCAAATTCTAACGAGCTCCAATACGCCAATCCCTCACAGGTTGGAATTTGATACAGGCGATGAAAACTTCAGCATCCATGTCCAAAAGGAGCTAAGTTCGGGTAATGTAGTTCAAGGATGGTGAAACAAAGGACCTACTTATCCCCGGGAAAGTGCAAAGGAGCTCTGGCCGGCATTGACAAAAGAAAAAATTGTTGGAGAGCAACCTATTTCGTCACCTGAAACATGGAGGAGCAATGAGCCAAATGCGGAAACTGTCTCTATTGACGGTGTATGTGATGAAGGCAACGACTCTATGGCATTAGGCTTCGGTGTGATGGGGGATATGAACAATGTTCTAGCAAGGCAGATTCTCCACTTTTGGCGTCGCCGATGGCTAAATTTAACCGTGGAAGCAAGAGTAACGATGACGATTATATGCCTACTAGAAGGTAGTGGCGATGAGGCGGACGGGATGCTCTGAGTATGGCGGGAACATAAATTTAGACTTTGTTGAAGTCACTGCGTGGGTTTGAGAGAAAGAAAAATTTGAGCTCGACCGCTAGTGTATCTACTGGGCTGTGGCAAGTTAGCGTCGAAGATGGCTAAGGCCAATGGGTTAGTTAGCCAACCTCATTCGCATGAGAGATTTGTCACCTTGTCAATGATGCAAAGAAAGTTTACCGCCCTACTTGCAAACCAGCATACCAGTCCATGTCTTTGGCCCAATACTTTTCTGGGAAGCAGTGAGTTTTATAAAGCCCAAGCATGAATATCAGGAATTTCATATTCATGATAGTGTTTTGTTAGTTCCCCTGTTTACTTAATGCGAATATGAAAAAATGTCCTGACCCCTAATGTATCGTGCAAACTAATTGACTGACTTGTGAAGAACAACCAGTAAAGAGGATTACGATAGGGGAGGTGGACGAGAGTAGAATTCCTGAAGATAAAGAAGTGCTGGAAAAATCGAGGGGTTTGGTCCTAGAACAAATTCGGTTGAGAGAAGTCGTGAACAGAAGTTTCTCAGGCAGAAGGAGAAGCTGATCCGATCACGGGGGTCCTCCGGTAGACTAACTCGACTAGCAGATCCAACCCTAGGGGAACTTTGCTACTCGAACTGGACATGTGGGTGGTACAGGTGAGCATAAGAGTTCAACCTTTAGTGGACGCGGCCCAATGCCAAGAGGGAGAAATCCAATAACAAAACTGGGTCGTGCATTCAGGGGCCCAAGCGTATTGAGGGGAATATTTTGGAGGAGGTAGTGGGCCGGATCCATGATGCCAGCCATAACAGTGGCCTTTCTAGAATTTTCGCAGAAATACAAAGGCAAATAAATGGAATTTTTTGACACCACCAACTCCAATGGGGATCGATCTGAAATTCCCAAAAATGGTGTCCATTGATGGATTGATTAGGGATGTCCAACGGTGGTGATGGCATTTTTTCTATCTCCGTTACCATCGCCATTGACGGTAAGCGGTGGCGGTTCCGTAACACGCCATCGCTATTACAAGAGTGGTAGTAGCGGACTAGCACCACCATTATCACTGTTAATTTTTTTTAAATAAAATAAATTCTTAGTTAATTTATACTTAATAGTTAATACTCATAATTAGATAAATTAGATAAATTATAATTAGATTCGCCATGAATAAAATTAGGTCAAATAATGGACTTCTAATTAAATTAGCCCAATTATAATTAGGTAAATTTTTTAATAAATGAAATATTAATTTAGGTAAATAATAATTTGATAGAGTAGGAATTAATTAGGTTAATTAACGGACTCCTGATTAATTAGATATTTTTTAGTGTATTAGTTAAATATTTTTGTAAACGGACTCCTAATTTAGGCAAACTATAATTAGATAAATTGGGTAAATTATAATTAGATAGACTAGGAATTAAATTAGCTCAATTATAATTAGGCAATTTTTTGATAAATGGATTCCTAATTAGGTAAGTTTTAATTAAATAAATCAGGTAGTTATTTTTTTGTAAATTGATTCGTATTTTTTTGGTACTTAATTAAATATTTTTGTAAATGAACTCCAAATTTAGGTAAATTATAATTAAATAAATTAAGTAGTTTTTTTTTTGTAAATTAGCGTCTTCTTCTCCATGGCGATGCATGCCATTTCCTTTGTGGCTGCGAGGAATTGAAAGAAAAGCTCGGCAACTCATCAATAAAAGTTAGGATTTAGGTATTTTATTTTTAATTTACTTTTATTTTAAGTTTAAAATGATGGTAGTGCTTCCGGCGGATAGTGAAAGGGGTAGCGGAGGTCACTACCCCTTTCACTATCATAGCAGTAGCGATAACGAGTAGCGCCGTTCCACTACCGCTACTACTATTAGACAGTCGTAGGTTTGATTGTCTGCCTGGATATGAAATTAGGCTCGGATCCAAAGGATGAGGAAAACATTACGATGCCTGATGCAGTAAAAGCCTGCCAAAGTAGGGGAAGATGAGTAAAGGTAAAAGGATGTTTCACTCAGAGCTAACTAACATCTCCTCTCGACATGCCAAGTAAGTTCTCGTTTACCTTTATAAATGTGGAATAATATATGCTTTTGGAATAGTATAGGTCTAAAAAAGTCTAAAAAATATTTAAATCGGTTGTCAAATAAATTCCATGTGAGTCTTTTTGAAAATGTTGAGCCATTTATTACTGCAAATAAAATGCAATGGTTAGTTCAATTAACTCAATGTCCTTATGGGTCTTCTGGAAAAGAGGAGCATGACTTTGAAAATGTGAGTATGTTTAGTCAGGCGATAACAGAATGGTATAAACAAGATGATCAAAAGATGCTAGTCATTTTTATTTACGGTAGATGCTTATATATTCAAAGAAGGGTATTACGGCAATACTTGATATATGCTCATCATGGGAATGCTCCATGGACGGAACTTGGTGACTTTAACACCATTCCGTCAAATGCAAAAAAAATGTGGGGGAATTATACGCCCTTCCATGCTAATAGTAGTGTTCAACAACTGTTTGAATAATTGTGCGCTAGTGGAGTTAAAGTCCAGAGGCTAGAAGTTTTCATGGTGCAACGGACATAAGGGTTCAACGAGGATTTGGGCAAAATTAGACCGAGTACTGGTGAACAGCCAATTCTTGGGATGGAAAGGACATGCCTCATACGCCCTCCTGCCTCAAAAATTGCCAGACCATCAACTAATTGTGGTTACCCTGGAAGATCAAAAGTGTACCTATGGAACTAGATATTTTAGATTTCTCACTATGTGGATTAAGTGTGAATCTTTCAAAGTACTGGTGAAAGAACACTTGAATTCAGTAAGACATGGGGATAAGATGCTAAATCTAGGAATAAAGATGAAAAACATGAGAATCAAAAGTAGAGAATGGAACAAGGTTTACTTTGGAAGAGTAGATGTCAAAATATAGCAACTAGAACATCTAATGGAACAAATAGAACAGGACCTACAGGAAGCGTTCAATGACATATTGGATGCAAAATTAATAACCACGAAGGCTGAATTAATCGAGTGGGAAAATCAGGAACTCTTTAGACTGAAACTAATGGCAAAAAAAGAAGTGGATAAAGGAGGGGTGATAGAAATTCAAAGTTTTTCCACGCCACCATCAATACAAAAAGAAATAATAGAATCATTAACCTTATGGTGCTTCAAAATGGGAGAACCCTAAATGACTCAAAAAGGGTACATGAGGAAGCGATTAAATATTTCGAAAACATGCTAGACCAAGGAGAGACAGAAAAAATACCATACGACCTAGCAGAACTGTTCGAACAAAAAATTAGCACATAGGAGAATGAATGTATACGCATGATCCATTCCCTTAACGAAATCAAGGAAACCCTATGGTCAATCCCAGGAATCAGCACCCCAAGCCCGGATGAATTTGTATCAGAAATTTTCAAATCAACATGGGAGATAGTAAAGCGGGATCTAGCTGACGCAATTCAAGGATTTTTTTGTGGTGCAAGTTTTCCAATACTCTTTATTTCTAACTTGCTGGTCTTGATTGCTAAAGTTAAAAACCCATATAGCTTTGACCAATTCAGACCTATTAGCCTATGCTCCATAATTTACAAGGTCATCTCCAAAGTTATGGCGAGCAGACTATCAGGATTTATTGGGAGGCTGATCGCAGAGGAACAAGAGACTTTTGTTTAGGGTAGAAGCATCTTCGATCACATTGCACTAGTACAAGAACTCACCCAATGCATAAATAATAAGCATGCAGGGGAATATTATGATTAAGTTCGATATGGAAAAGGCCTTTGACAGAGTTGACTGGATTTTTATGGAAAATGTAAACATAGCTAATGAATTTAATCTCGAGGACAAAAATATTCTGATGAGATGTGTTAAGGATCAATGCTTTTCAATTTAGATGAATGGAGATGCGTTGGGCTTCTTTCCATCACGAAAGGGACTCCGACAAGGGGACCCGCTATTCCCATACCTTTTCATCCTCATGCTAGATACTCTGTCAAGACTAATTTCTCTGTGAGTTTAGAAGGGGGCCATAAAAAATTTCTACCATCTGGTTGGAACCGAGGTTGTCTCCCACCTGATTTATGCAGTTGATATCTTATTGGTCCTAGATGGAGACAGAAGATCCTTGTAAGCCTTGACAATGATATTAGACAACTTCTGCTTATGGTCAAGCTTGAAAGTAAACATGACTAAATCAGTGATATTTTGTTCAAACAAAATCAACAATGCAAGAACTACAAGTATAATGTAATTGATAGAGTACAGGACAAGCCAATTCCTCAAAAACTACAAAGGGGAGCCTCTGTTCATAGGCAAGGTAAATTGCGAGATTCTACATCCTCTGCTGGATAAGATCAGTCAAAAAATACCTAACTGGAAAGGAAGGTTACTATCACTGGCATAGAGAATAGTGCTTATCAAACATCTCCTTTATAGCATTCATATACATATATTATCAGTCATTAGAATCCCTCAATACATATTGGAGAAAATAAGACAAAAAATGGCAAATTTTTTGTAGGGAGAAAGAAAAGGAAGGCAGTAGCTTCACTGTTGAGCTTGAAAAAAAGTGTGCAAACCAATGGAAGAATGAGGACTAAGAATCAGAGATTTAAAGGAAGGTAAGAAGGTCATGATCATGAACCTTTGCTACGAGTTATTGATAGAAACAGGCCTCTGATGCAAATATTTCAGTGCCAAATACAATAGAATGGAACACTTATTACTCTGACAAAATAGAAGGACCGACTCCCAGTTTTGAAAATATGCAATGAGCTTGAGGGGGCCGAAGTGGTGAAAAATATAAGATCATAGTAAGAAAAGGAAATTCATCTTTCTAGACTAAACTTGGGCCCTCTAGCAACCAATGTTTCTCATGTGATTAAAAAGAAGGCCAAGGTGCAAGATTCCTGGCAATCAAATGAATAGAACTTGGAGCAGGAGCAAGACATGCTGGGATAGAACATATGTGAGAAAATTAAACAAATAAAAATTCGAGAAAACCACACAAAAATTGGGAAGGATATCACCATTTGGATACCGAGATAAAGATGGTTTCAATCTAAGCTCGGTTTGGAATTCCATCAGATCCAAGGAAGGCTCTGCACGCTGAAGTTAAGAATATTTGGAACAATACTCTACCAAAAAAATGGTTCTATGTGCATCGCGAGTGTGGCAAATTGCATACCTTTGGATGAAAACATTCAAGGAAGAGAAGTGTAGTTAGCTTCAGCGTGCGATTGCTGCAACCCAAGATAACAAGAAGCAAATGATCATATATTCAAAGTAAGTGGACTGGCGGCAAAAATATGGAAGAGAGCGACTCAACACTCAACTTCTTGGCATCCCATTTCACCATATGCAGACCTGGAAATGACGAATATACCACTTGTTTTTGTTTGCTCGTAAGGCGAGTCTAAGAGGTTTCTTAGTGAGTACGACTCCTGCCCTCATCACATGGTGCTTCTGGCTAAGAAAATGCAAAGCGCGGTTGGAAGGCATCCAACATTCGGCGGACTAAATATGGCAACAGGTACGCTTTCAAATTATGGAAATTGCGAATAATGTTGAATTACATTTATTTTTGCAGGTACCAAACAAGAGTATTCTTGACAAACTGAACATCCAAGTCAAAGCCAAAGATGAAAAAAGAAGTAAATGGATAACATGGCAACCCCCGTCGATAGGATTGAAAAAGATCAACTGTGATGACAATTGCTTTGGCAATCCCGGGCCATTGGAGGAGGAAACATTGTACATGATGAAAATGGGAAGTTCCAAGCAACTTTTTCACATTACTTTGGGATAGGTACAAACAACATCGCAGAGTTTCGTGCAATATCATAAGGACTTAAACTCTACAGAGGCCAGAGAACAACAATGGAATAACATCGTCATAGAAACGGACTCCATGCTGATGATGAAATGGATCAAATAAAATAGATGCAATATGTGGTACCTTTGGGAGTTCTAATCAGGGGCGGAGGCAGGGGAACAGGAGGGTCATGGCCCCCGTAGAATTTGAAAAAAAAATTATATGTAAAAAATTTTATTTTTCTAATTTGGCCCCCCTATATAATGTAATAATATTTGTTCTCATATAATACATAATTGTTTCGCATCTCAGTGGTAAGCTTCTTCTTTTAAATTACAAGCACCCAGTGTTCGAATCCCTTTGGCTTCTTTTTTAGTTCGTTTTTAATCAATAGCCATCAAAAAAGAATTGATTAACTTGGGATTTGAACCCATGTCTGTGCAATTGAAGTTCTATGGATCAGCCATTACAAAAGCTGACATGTATGTTCAACTTAGGTTACATTATTTATATAGAGGTAAAAAATAAATTTAATAGATATTATTTTATATTTTTTGGACTGTTTTTAATATAGTTTATTTTTATATTTTTTAAAATATTTATTTTTGAGATTGTAGTTTAAAAAATTATATTTTGTAAATTGAAAATCTTGACTTATAAAAAAAATTAAAAAACTTTTTACTTTATATATTCATAGGTCAAATCCGAAATGGTGGGACTCCACATTGTGGTGCAACACCAGTTCCAGGAATCGAACAACATTGTGGATTCTCTCGCAAAACCATGATCTGCATGGACAAAAAAGAAGATCCTACAATAATCCTAACTAACCAAGGAAAATAGGGGAAAAATTATACTAGAAAGGTGGAGATTACCTTACATCAGGCGAAAGTAAAAGAGTCATGCATAAGAAACATCGCGAGTCTAGAAGAAGAAAGGAGGCATTGGCCTAAATGTATTACTATATTACAACCTCTAAAGTTTGGAAATCTGGGTTAGAATACTCAAAAGTCTGAGATTTCAGCATTATGTATTTGGTTAGAGCTTTACCATAAGAAGGTTGATGAATAAAACTTCCTTTTCATTTAAAAAAATGGCTATTGTCGTGTACCAGATCACTCTTAGCTATACATGATAGGGAGTATGAGGTGATGACTAGATCGTAGTTTCCAAACCATTCATGTGCTTAATTTTCAACTGAGCTAGAGCTCTCTTTGTAATCTCTGTACATATTATTAATGAATTTGGCTTACAAAAAAAAAGGCTATTCTATGGGCGTGGAGCTCTCAACCAATAATGTCGTTGCAGATTACTTCTATAACAGGTAATATTTTCTAGACCGATCACACAGAATTTCCATCGAATAAGCATGATTTGAGATTTGTTTTCTTTTCAAAATGAGTGAACAATACTAATAAGTGTATAAAATACGATAATTGCACTTCCAGAATGACGTTTAAGCCTTATAGTTTACACAATTGGTACTGTTCAAGATTTTGAAAAAATCTTCAATGATTTGAATAATCCTACCTTACAAAGATTTGTTAAGTATATTGGATAATTACATTGGATTGTTGTAGTTTCCACCTTGTGTCTCATTTCGTTATTTAACATATCTTTTTAGGTTTGATCCTTCCTTCTACCGAAATTATGGTAGAAACTTTCGGCATGGTGATCTTAGTGGCGTGGCCCTTCAACTGCTTTACTTTCTATTTGTCTGGACAATTCTTTGGCATGCGCGAGCGTCTTTGTTCTATTTGGATCTTACAAACCCTCGACGGTGTTTTTTATCCTCTACTCTGTTGTTTCGACTCCTTTCCCCTTGCTATCACTTTTGTTGACCAAGATCCGACATCACATGGCTCGGCTACAACAGTGCCAACGACATTGCAGTGTTGTAGTCAAAACCTTGTACCAAAATGGTCATACATCCACTGTACCTGTGGCCAACAAAAAGACAAAAATAAGACAAGAATAACAAGTGTTAGTTGTGTGATTATGTATAAGAATGACCAAGAACTCTTGTAAAACCAAGATTTCATAAATAAAGTTCTTATCTTCTATGCCTCCATTGAATCCTTGAAGCTCAACTGCATACACAAACACTATTCATCATTCATTATAAATTCAACCAACTCCAAGCATTACGCACAGTGTCATGGTATCATAGCTCAAAAATTAGGCTTCACAGTCTATGGTCAATTCTGTTTCCCTCTTTCCTCCATTTGTTCTCAACATCTCTGGTTTCTTGTCCCTTTCTTTCTCAGTTCTTCCCTTCCGGTCAGCTTAGCCTTCTCACTAATTTATTCTATCCCTTCTCTGCCTCTTTATTCTATCTGTTGGGATTTTGATGTCGGATCTGTCACGCTTTATATGTTTTCGTTAGTATTTGTAAAATATAATAAAAACAGAAAGAAAAATGTGAAAGCGGTAAAAACTCCCGATGTAAGTCCCGTGGTTCGCCGAATCCAAGGATTCAGTTAGTCCACGTTGAGCTCCGTTAACTCGGAGTCTCGCTGCCGTATATTACTTTCTCCTTCAAAATTTCAGTACAAATCTAGGCCAAAATCACTCAACGAGAACAAGATCTCGTATTACAACTCGAACAACACCAAAGAAGGAATACAGTGACTAAAAGTCACTTTTCAAGATGAATAATCGGTGAAAAACACCAGAAACACAATATAACTCAAGAAACAAGATGGTTTCTTCAAGAGAACGTAATAGTAGACACAATTTCCGGTGAGCCGCCGGAGAGAGAGAAAGTAGAAAGTCGAGTGAGAGAGAGATAAACTGTAGAGTGAATTGATTTCAATTTATTTTCTCACTCCTCAACATTTATACTTCTGACATGCAATTGATCTGCACCGTTCAACCTATTTCATCGCGTGGTTCATATGATAAAGCAAGCCTCAAACAATTCTCATCGTTGGATTAAACGAGCGGTCAATATGAGTTCGGTAGTCGAACCACCAATCTTCTT
Organism: Pinguicula moranensis; assembly: GCA_028565015.1. Taxonomy (NCBI): domain Eukaryota; kingdom Viridiplantae; phylum Streptophyta; class Magnoliopsida; order Lamiales; family Lentibulariaceae; genus Pinguicula; species Pinguicula moranensis. Next base: position 15,143 of record JAOWBN010185334.1, read on the forward strand.
CGAGAAATTTCATCGTCGTCCGTTAGATTACAAGTCAATCCAACGATCACAAAGAATAAGTCAGGAGTTGCAGAGACAGAAAGTAAACATCGTTAGATTTTAATCCAACTGGACGGTCCCGATTATTCTCATCATTTGGGCGGCATATAATACGGTCCATTAGATCACATTTCATCTACTGTCTAAGATCATGCCATGTCATCCATATAACTCACATGGGTATAACAGTCACTTCACAGTCATTAATAGCAAAGATGTAATTACGCAAGCATCAGATGATAAACTGGAAATTTCACACACACCAACATTCTCCACCTTGAAGTTTTCAACAGACTTTCTATCAAGCAAATAAAAGAGCAATTAATCACCAAGTCATTTCAGTCAAAATTTTAACTACCAGATTTGAACAAATTTCTCTTATCAATTTTCAGATCGTTTAGTCCAGGCAGTAAGACTACCAATTTAACATCATTACACATCCAACACATTTACTTTAGTTCATTCCTAAAAGTTTCAGACAGGTCTGAAACTTGGCTTGAGATACTATTTTAGTCCCAAAATCAGCGGCATTTTCACTAGTGGGAATCTTATCAAGTTTTAAGTGTATTACCAGACAATACATTCCTAATGAAATGAAACTTTATATCTATATGTTTTGTTCTTTCGTGCAAAACATGATTCTTGCTAAGGTAAACGGCAGACTGATTATCACATAAAATAGAAATTGGTTTATCAGATAGTCTAGCCTCACTTATCAAACCATGTAACCACATAGACTCCTTAAAGGCATCAGCAAGTGCAATATACTCAGCTTCAGTAGTAGATAAAGCTACTACTTGTTGAAGTTGGGATTTCCAACTTATACAATTTCCACCAAATAAGAAGTAATAGCTAGAGGTAGATTTTCTGGAGTCTAAATCTCCAGCAAAATCGCTATAAGCATACCCACGCATACTCATCACAGAACTTTGTTTCCTAAAGCACAATCCAAGATCATATGTTCCAATTAAATACCTAGCTGTCCATTTCAAAGCATGCCAGTGTTCAATTCCAGGATTAACCATAAATCTACTAAGCAAAGAGATAGCAAATGAAATGCCAGGCCTTGTACACACCATGACAAACATTAGTGAACCAAGTAAGTTAGCATAAAGAATTTTCTCCATTTTTCAGATTCTAAATGTGAATTAGGACTTTGATCCTTAGACAACTTAAAGTGAGCAGCAAGTGGCAAAGACACAGGTTTACACTTATTTAACAAGAACTTCTTGAT
>JAOWBN010185345.1:0-16414 GCA_028565015.1 Pinguicula moranensis
CCACCCCTTTTAAAAATTAGAAGAAGTAGTAGAAGAAGTAGAAGAAGAAGTAGAAGAAGGTCTGCGCAAAACAGGGCCTAAGTAACGTGTGCAAATAGCAAATTGCCTCAAGAATCGCATGTTCGGTGGTCGATGCTTGCGAGGTTGATTACACGAGTTTGAAACCTGTGCTTAACATGAAAAAGAATTAACAGTTAAAATAAAAAAACAAATTAGGAACAACTCACCATATAAAAATCGTCCCAAAACGCTTAACCCTATTCCTTCTTTCTCCCGCGTCATTCTCCCCTTTCGTGTTCCAATAATATGGCCAGTCAAGGAGAAGCCGTCACGCCTCTCGTCGTACCCATCGCACCCCAGCCTGAATCAGACAACAAAACCTGAGGTCCCTGACAACTCGTGGAATATGAATTCTACGTGTAAAAGTTATTTCATTCATCATTCATGAGATATACATAGAGCAAGTGGAGTTGGAACATAATTAATGTTCCATCGGTTACAAGACATGAGAGGACGCTATTACTATTTGTAATGCATGCGGATGGGATGTTTGATAATCAAATAATGCTGCTGCTTTGATTTTATTGTCTGCTGCTTTTATTGTTTTGTCTGCAACTTTTGTTCTTATCAACACTTCCCCTCAAGTTGTGCAGTAGAATCTCCAATGTCTAACTTGCATAATGTATCCTGAAATACTCTAACTGAGACAGCTTTGGTTAAAATATCAGCCAATTGATCCTCAGAGCGAACAAATGGTAGACTCAAACTTCCTTTTTCTAATTTTTCTTTGATGAAGTGGCGATTCACCTTAATATGTTTAGTCCGGTCATGTTGTACTGGTTACTTGAAATACTTATGGTTGCCTTGCTATCACACCATAGAGGAATGGTGCCTTTGGTGAACATACCAAGTTCAGTCATCAGTTTCCTTAGCCACAATACTTCCGTCAACCCTCGAGCAACTCCTCTTAATTCAGCTTCTGCACTAGATAAAGCCACTAACTTTTGTTTTTTTGCTTCGCCAAGTCACTAAATTTCCTCCAACCAGTATAAAATATACTGCAGTTGATTTTCGATCTACTGGATTTCCTGCCCAGTCAGCATCAGTATATCCACAAATATCCAGGTGTCCATTTTTCTTGAACAGAATTCCATGTCCTGCAGTGTTTTTTAAGTATCGCACTACTCTAATTGCAACTTCCATGTGATCCACTTGGGGTTTATGCATGAACTGGCTGATGACCCCTACAGCATAAGCTATATCTAGCCTTGTATGTGCCAAATAGATCAACTTTCCTACTAGTCGCTGGTATTGTTCTTTGTTGGTCAGACTTGCATCTTCATCAATTTTTAGTTTGTGATTCATCATCATTGGAGTATCTGTTGGTTAATAATCCATCATTCCTGTCTCTGCTAGAATATCAAGGACATATTTTTTCTGATATATGAATATGCCTTGGTTGGATCGAAGTACTTCTATCCCAAGAAAGTATTTGAGATGTCCCAAGTCTTTCATCTCGAACTCTTTAAATAGGTTCTCCCTGAGTGTTTGGGTCTCCATAGGATTGTTTCCTGTAATTATCATGTCATCAACATATATGAGTAGACATGTAATAAGAGTACCCTATTTTTTTAAAAACAACGTATGATCTGAGTTACTTTGCTCGTAACCATATTTCTTCATGGCTACTGTGAATCTGCTGAACCATGCTCTCGGAGATTATTTTAGACCATACAATGCTTTCTTTAGTTTACAAACCTCACATTCCTTGAAGTTCTTAGTGTACCCTGGAGGTACTGCGATATATACTTCTTCCTGCAAGTCTCCATGGAGATAAGCGTTCTTAACATCTTACTTAAGTAAATGCCACTCTCGATTAACTGCTATGGAGAAGAGAACTCTAATAGTATCAATTTTGGCTACAAGAGAGAATGTCTCAGTAGTCAATCCCATAAGTCTGTGAAAAAACTTTAGCAACAAGTCTGGCTTTGTATCTTCCAATCATTCCATCAGCATGACGTTTGATTGTAAAGACCCATCGACATCCAATAAGTCTCTTCCCAGAAGGCAGAATACACGCTTCCCATGTTCCATATTTCCGTAAAGCACGCATCTCTATATAATTGCTTTTGTCCATTCCTTCGATTTTCGTGCATCTTCTACAGTTTTAGGTACATTTTCAGCATATATAGCAGTTGAGAAACTGGCTGCCTGCTCGGTAAGACTCTCCCTGGCCAAAGAGGCCAGAGGATATCGTGATCTCTTAGGAACATGTTCTGGTTCATATCCTCGTGCAGGTATTCCTCTGGTACTCCGAGACGGTAAAACATATGTATCTATATGTTGTTCTATTGGATAATCAATATTATCAACAATAGTGTTTGGAATAATAGGATTAGTCTCATTCACCTCAAGAGACAGTTGAGATAGTGGCGGAGACGTGGGGGTCGTGTCGTACGTGGGAGGCATCTCGGTGGTTCCTGTATCAAGTTCTTGTGGAACAACCGATCGAGAAGCATTCGTGCTATGTAACTAGCTGAGTGTATCACCTAGGGATTCCCCCTGACCAGGAGGCTGGGAATTATAGTAAAACATAGATTCCAGAAAATTGCAGTCCATGGTGGTATAAAGACGCCTGGATGGTGGATGATAGCATCGATATCCTTTCTAATGGATCCATACCCAACAAAGGCACATGGATCTAGTTTTGTTCGATCGGATCGAGGAATATGTACAAACACTGTTGACCCAAATATTCGAGGAGGTAAGGTGACAGGACTAAAGGTCGGAAGGTGTTCGGATAGGGTTTGTAATGGTGTTACAAACTTTAGGATTCGAGTGGGTAGACGGTTAAGTAGATACGTGGCGGTAGCCACAACTTCAGGCCAAAGAGATTGTGGGCTGTGTGAGGCTTTCATCAGGGCGCGTGCAACTTCTAGGAGTATCCTATTTTCTTCTTTCGGCGACCCCATTTTGTTATGGACTGTTTGTACAGGTGGTTTGGTGAAGGAGTCCATTTGTTTTGAAGAAGATTTTCATTGTTTCATTCACAAATTCCCACCCGTTATCAGATGGGAGGATCTGGATTGTTTTTTCTAGAATTGGGTAGAAATTATGAGATAAAACTCCTGAAGGATTCCAGGAACATCGGATTTATTTTTCATGAAGTAGACCCATGTCATTCTAGAAAAATCATCGATGAATAAGATAAAATAGCAAAACATACTATGACTCGTATCAAGTGCCGGACCCCAAACATCAGAATGAATAATATGAAATGCATGAGAAGCACGTGTATTAGTGGATAAAAAAGAGTGTCGATGGCTTTTCTACATAATACATGTTTCACATGATAGAGTACTAGTTATTCGACATAAATGAGGAAACATAATTTTAAGTTAACCTAAGGAGGGATGACCCAAACGTTGGTGCAATAGATCGAGTTGCTTTTGATCTGCCATTCTGCGAACAAGCCCTGCGGTTCCCTATTGAGCCACCCCATCCACGTAGTAGAGACCACCGCGTTTAGTACCATGCCCTATGATCTTCCCTGTCCGAAGGTCCTGTAAGAGACAAAAGGTAGGATATATTAATACCACACAATTCAACTCTTTGGACACGTGGCTAATAGACATGAGTTTGCAGGATAATGTGGGGACAAATAAACAATTTCTCAATTTGAGATTTGGAGATAATTCAAGAGATCCAGTCCCATGAACACTGGATATTCCACCATTAGCTGTTTGAATATGTGTAATCTTTGCTTGTGTATGAGAAGCCAAATCTGTTTCATCATAGGACATAGTCGCAGTTGCGCCACTGTCAAGTATGCATTTTTCTAGTTTTGAATTTTTTTGTGATCCTACCTGGTAAACACTTGAATAACACTTATGCGGAGGTTCAGGATTCTCCGGATTTTCTGGCCAAAAGCATCTGCGTTTTAAAAACCATGTATTATGAACCTGAGGGCCTATCTGTAGTTTTTTTGAAATAAGAGACCCTCTTTGCAATTTTTGGACAGTCTGAGGGTCGACATGTTGAATATAGGTAGCGCGGGGGCCAATTCATAATTCCGACAGAGTATAAGGAGCACGCTGCAAATTTCCAAAATATTGGGGTATCAGCTGCAAATTTCCTGAAAAATCGGGCTGAAACTGCCAATATCCACAAAAATTGGGCGCCTCCTATAATTTTAAGAAACTAGCAGAATGGCAATTCCGTAAATTGTCAGTAATCAGGGCTAAATTAGACATTTCATGTCGTCTGACCAAGGGTTTTTTCGAACACGGTTTCTGAATACCTGCGTCTTTATTCCTCATTACGGCATCAGTTTTGCCGTGAAAAACCTGTTCGCCGTCAAGGAAGCAACGTTCTTCGTCTGAAAGTTTTACCATTTGCAAGCTAAAACTGACCGAAACCTGGGAGCCGACCTCCGTTGAGCCCGTACGGAGTTTTTCGCCTCTTTGGGGTGGCTCACGGTGGTCGCCGCCAATCCGGGCTTCAGTATTTTGTGAAGTTCGTACCACCAGTCTGGATAACCCACCATTTTGAAACACTTTTCGGTGGAATGGCCGGACTTTTGGCAAGTGTTGCACCATAATTTTTTCTTTTCGGCGGCGGATAATCGGGGTAATGTTTTTGCGCCAGATTTTGGTGGAGTTGACCGATTATAACTGAGAAGTCCGCTGCCTATGCCGTGGAGGTTGTTGCTACCATTCTTTGCTCCGGTATTAAGAATCTGGCAGTGCGCCGCCTCCCGGCGTAATGTCCCGTATGCAATTTCTTCCATTGGTAGAGGATCTAGCTTGAGAATCTCACGTTTGATAGTGTCAAACTCGAGATTAACCGTTGCTAAGAGTTGATAAAGACGCATCTATTGACGGAGGCGATTATAAGTTTCAATGTCGCGAGGAAACTTCATCGGGTTTGGTTCTCTTCAATCCACCTCCCGCCAAATACGTTGTAATCTACTATAAACATCATCAAGGGATCCGTCTCCTTTGCGTGTTTGATTTGCCTGAACGGTCAAATCGTATGTCTGAAAGGAGTTGGTTCCGCTGTTATACGTTGTCTCAAGTCCCTCCCATAGCTCTTGAGCAGTGGGATATTCAGCATATCGATTTACGAGATCTCGATCGATATTATACAAAATCCAAGAACAAGCGCACAAGTCTGACTGCTCCCATTGGTGGTAATCCTCATCTTCATGTAATGGAGGCAATGGTTTGCCCGTCAGATGACACAGGCGACCCCGTCCTCCTACAACGACTTTCATAAGTCGAGCCCATAGGGGATAATTATTTGTTTCGAGCTTGATGCTCAAATTGAGGGGTTGGTTATTTTCAGCCGGCGGAAGTCGTTTGAGAATGATGGCTATTTGATTTGGCAAATCGACGGAGGAGTTGTTCTCCAGCACGATCTGGGTTTCTTTGTTTTTTGCTGGATCTGTCATCTTGACAGAGGGTGAGGGTGAAGTAAATGATGAGCTTTACAGGGCGGTTTGAAGAACCTGACCATGCTCTGATACCATGATAACGTGTATGATATGAATTCTCATGAGAAAGTTATATTTCATTGTTGGAACATAATTAATGTTCCAACTGTTACATATCCATGCGATACTGCTACAAATCATGCGAAGGAGGCTATTTCTATTACTTGATCATACGGATGTTTTTTTAGTCAAATAACACTGCTGTTCAAATAAGTCTGCTTTGTTTGATTATTATTAACACTTTAAATTGGTGAGAAGTTTGTTTAATCCCACTTTAAAATACTCGTTACCATGCATTTTTTCCTCATAATTACGAAAAATGTCATTCATATAACTTGATTCTACCTTAATCCACGGCCAATGAAAGAATTCTCTTTCTCTTGCTGCGTAGGTTCAAATCCACATCCCAATTCACCCAGATTCCTTCTCTTTTCCTCTCATTTTTCTGTTGTCTTGTTTTCTACACTGTAGAACGAGCCTGTAATCATTTAAAACCAAATAAAAATAAAAAAATAATCCAAAACTCGCAAGTCTTTCCAGTTTCCACCCAAAGTTCTGTCATCGCCATCTCAAAATTTTCCTGCAATGTACAACATTCATCTGAATTTACCCTCCCTTTCTCTTCTACTTTTTAATCCAACAAATATGTTGCATTGTTAAATCAAAACTAGTGTTGTCACTCAACCTCCGGGTCGTGAAAAATGAATTTGCCCACAATTGGTTCTCCTTACTGTGTCTGTGTGACGATTCTCACTTTAAAAGCTTATATATTTGATGAAATGCAGAAGATAAAGACAAAAAGGTTGAGAGAAGTGAATATAAATGCGCCGAATGTAAAGTTAGGGTTCATGAGAATTGGGAATGTGTCTAGACACTATCATATTGCCAGGAATTGTAAGATCAAGGGTATTTTAGTAATAACTAGTGACGTGACATTTTTATCCATGGATAATCCGCTACTACCAAACATATTACCCTTCTTTGGCCATGGCGCGTACCACTGCCAAATTACATTGGCTCTGCATGCCTTTGTAGAATCTACATATTCCCTTTTTTCATTTGTTGTGTGACAATGTGACATTGGCTTTGGCCTTGGCATATAGAGGTTTACTATCACTTTATTAGAGAGAAAGTGCAGAACAAAGATATCTTATTGCGTTATCTTCAAACTCATAATCAAGTTGCTTATATCTTCACCAAAGATCTTGGTTCATCCCGATTTCATAATCTTTTAGCTAAGCTAATAGTTCGCTCCCCTTTCATCAGCTTGAGAGAAGTTGTTAGAGATCAAGACAGAGAACTTATTACTTGACTGTAAATTAGAGATAATATTGTGTAAATATTATGACATTGGTAGATTAGTCTTCATAGAAATATAGAAGTATATCAGTTGTTGTTATCGTGTAATTTGTCGAGTCTGTAAAATTGATGAAAGTTTAGGGATGTCATCATTGAATATTCACCCATTTTTGCATCTTGAACATTGTTTCTTTCAACCCTTGTCCCCTTTCATGCACGTTGTTATCTGATATGGGAATGTATTAAGAAAATCTTCGGGATCTACTTAAGAAAAAAAGATGGCATTTTTTGATAGAAAAATTGGTAAAATGTACTCCACGAATCATCAAAATTTGGACATGGGTTCCAAATTTTCTCCCAAAATCTGTCTTAGATTTTTGGTAGAGACTTTGCAAATTCATGATTTGATGGAGAAATCATCGAAGCTTGATTTCTTGGTTTAGTGTTTGGAGGGTGAAATGGGAAAGATCAATGCGTTTAAGTGTGAGCTTCCTCACTGCATGCACTTCATGAAAGATGGTAATGTCTTCCTGTCCCTGTCTCTGATTTTCTATTGTGAATTTTATTTTATATATTTATTAAATCTAATTTTGTTTCTTTGTGATGTAGCAATTGAGAAACTGAAGGAGGAGACGAAGACAAACAAGATTTGCTTATTATTTTATCTCTCTAAACTTTATTCTCTCTCGTTTCTCTCTAAACGGAAATTACTTTTTCCTTTGACTTTTCCTAACGAAATATTACTCACATTTATGTGAAAGTGTTTGACTGTGACTTCCACCTCTATGGCAACTATGCCTCCTCCCTTTCCGGAGGGGGCTCCAATAGGTAATAAAAATAAAAATATGGAGCCGCAACCAACGATCCCCTCTGAGGGAGTGAATGCTACGAAATCGTCATACGCAGCCGCAGTGGCACAAACAAGATCGCCAGACAACCATATCGGGTCACGACCGTCTCAGCTGTTGAAAGGTATTCCCGGCATTAGTTTCACTAACACAGAGCTAGAAATCACGATGAGGACTTACCTTATTGTCTAGTGATGAAATCTTTGAGGTCTCGGTCGGCCGTGGACAACATCCGCTGGAAGTTTGGGCCTCATCTCCCCCTTGAGATCACAGTTATGGATGGCAAGTCCTAATCCAGTTCAAGAATGAGACTGACCTCGCTCACAGTTGGACCAGGTAGGGAAGGGTACTGAAGAGGCATGCCTTTTGGCTCTTCCGGTGGATCGTGGGTTTTGAAGTTAAGAAGGAATTGATGATATCTCCGGTATGGGTTACCTTTCCCAACCTACTGGTACATTTGTACAGGAAGGATGCTCTCCAGCTCATTTACCCCCTTCTCGAATGCTATATGGGGATAGATAACACCACACTCCAAAGAACTAGGATGGAATGCGCTCGCATCTGCATCGAAGTTGACCTTATTAGTGAAATTGTGAGAAGCTTGGTTCATAGTGCTCTCTATGCTACTCTCAGGAGCATAAACAAGCGGATTGCCCGGTGGGCAAGACCAAGATAAAGGAAGGTAAGGAAAAGGGAGGGAAACAAGTGAAAATCCAAGCAAAAACTGGTAAAATCGAAAGGGGGGAATCCTCAAAATAGGGAAGTTGGTCGGTGCTTTGTGCGTACCGGTGGCTACTGCTGGTTTATTTGTGTTGGTGTAGACTTGGGTCATTTTTGGGCCCAAGTATATACAATGTGCCAAGCCCCTAACGAGAATTATGCTTGCCATTTTAAAATTGGTATCATACCTGGATCTGCATATAGAACTTTCTGAACACCACACACATTGGATAATACTGTCCGCTGCAGTCATCATGAATTTGTTCTTGGGTTTTCATCCCCAAAAGACCTCATCCAATTAATGTGGTGCCAACCTATTTTAACCATTTTCTCTTGGGGTTCCCTAATCGGTGTGGAACAGCTAGGACTCATAATAGTCTAATACAGAGCATCATTGGGTACAACGTTAGGGAAAGACGATATCCTCTATCCATGGAAGCAAGTTGAGTCCCTAATTACGCTAGCATGGCAGCAAAGCCCCTACCAACTAAGTAACAAGAGCATTGGCGAAGGTAACCAAGAGGAAATAAAGTAACAAGTTTCCCGGAATGAGCTAACTTTGGATCCTACACTGGACCAAATCCTGCACATATTATGGTTCCTGGTAGAGGATCTGGAAGAGGACACCCCCTAACCATGAACATAAAGGCCCTAGACCTACCGGAGGAAAAATGGACAGAATTGAGATTGATCAGGTAATTGCAATTAGGCAGGGAAGGAAGTGCAACAAACAAGGGAGTAATTGCAACAACTCAAACCCCTATGGCTACAACGGTCGAGGAAGACAGGGTTAGCGGCGACCATGGACGGAATGAAGTGAGACAGGATGGGCATACCAGATATTGTGGACATGATCTTACCCCTACCTGGTCTTCAATTAAGGAAAAGGGAAAGGTGGACGTGGGGAAGGGAAAAAAGAGATGGTCTTGACGTGCAACACCAACATTTGATGTCCGGAGAAGAGGAGGAACAATCGATGAGATCGGGTCGGCAAGACAATGGGGAGACTGAAAAAGTGAGGATCCTATCGGAGAACGTTGAAAAATATTTGGATACGGCGTGGGTCTTGGTCCAACCTTTGATACTAGCGAATATTTTGACCATGGATGGGAACGCCCTATATTGGTCTCCAGACACCACAGTGGGCCATGGCATGGAGACTGAATGCTTTGAACAGGCTAGAGCAAGGTTGGGCCTAGATGTAAGACAGGATTCTTGCAAGCAACTGGCCATCCAGTCAGCCCACTTAGACAAGAACAATGCAGACCGATCAATTGCAATAGGGCCCGATCAAGATCTTGCATACATGATGTTTGTCGGAGGCCTAGCCTGGGAGATATGTAACATAGTTGAGTCAAATCCATATGAGGAGGAAAGTACCTACATGTAGGGGGTCGTCAAAGCCTATGGTTAGACGCAGAGCAATCCAGATAGACGATAGGTAAAGAAAAGAAGCCTAAACATAAAACCTCATGACCTCCCAAATATGTTTCCTTTCATGTGGAATTGAATTTTTTTATTGGAATATAGAGGACTGAGGAAATCTAAAATTCATTTAAGGAACATGCTTACAAAACCAGATATTAGGTTATATGCAATTGCGCAGCCTTTTAATACTTTTAATAGAATGGGGAGATTAGCAAATTTTATTCAGTTACTTTCTTTTATTTCAAACGAAGACAATAGTAGGAAGATTTGGGTTTTTTGGAAAGAGGAATTCGAGTTTGAAATAGTGAGCATGTGCGATTAGACCGTTTTTGGATGGTACAAACAAGAAGAAGTTGTGGTCTTAATTGCCTTCGTGCATGGTAACTATAATTATGCTCATAGAAGGGAACTTTGGGAATACCTTACTGCAAGTAACACCAAAAATAACCCTTGGATCGTTCTCGGAGATTTTAATACCATTAGATCTAATGCCCAAACATGTAGGGTACGAATCGTCTAGCGCTTCCCATGAGGGAATTCAATGATTGCTTGAATAATTGCACGTTGACAGAGTTGCACTCGGTAAGGCAAAAGTTCTCCTGGTACAATGGATACCAAGGAGTAGCAAGAATCTGGCAAAAATTAGACAGAGTACTAGTAAATAGTACATTCCTGGGTTGGAAAGAGCACGCCTCCTACAAGTTCATGGCAAGGAAATCCTCCGGTCATAATGTTAGGGTGATATATCTAGAGGAACAACAATGCAACTATTGCATCAAGCACTTCAAATTCTTGAACATGTAAACCGAAGCAGAGTCTTTTAGGTCTTTGGTGAAAGGGCACTAGAATCAAGTAGGAAATGACGACAAAATGCTAAATCTATGAGGTAAATTGAAGAATATGAGATCACGCTTGAGGGAATGGAATAGAAAATCTCTTGGGAGAGTTGAAGTACTCGAATCGGACTTGCAAGAACATTTTGACCCGATATTAGACTCAAAATTGATGTCTACAAAGGCTGGGCTAAGTGAATGGGAAAGTCGGGAGATCTCTAGACTACAACAGATGGCCAAAAGAAATGGATTGTGGAGGGAGATAAAAACTTTAATTGCTTCCATTCCTTCATCAATGCCAAAAGAAATAAAAACATGATTAACTGCAGGAGGCTTCACGATGGGAGGTCCATAGAGGATGCACAAAGAGTCCATGAGGAAGAGGTCATCTATTTTAAAAAGATGCTCCCGCCGAAAGAGGGAGTAGAAAGAGATTATGATCTTCATGGCCTATTCAAGGAAAAAGTAAGCCTTGAAGAAAACAGAATTTGTGCATGATCCCATAGGCATAGGAGATCAAAGACGCACGGGGAACAACTCCAAAAAATGTACTGGTCCCAAATGGCTTTGGATCCGAATTTTTTCTATTTACCTAGGATATCACAGGGCAGAATTTAGTTGAAGCCATTCAAGATTTCTTCTATGGTGCACATTTCCCAAGAATTTTCAACACAAACTCCCTAGCTCTGATTGCGAAGATGAAGAATCCGGTAAGTTTTGAGCAAATATACCTTATCAGCCTATGTTTAGTGATCTACAAGGTGGTAGCAAAGGCTATTGTGGGTATAATCTCAAGGTTTTATAAAAAAAAACTGATTGTAGAGGCACAAGCGGCCTTTCTGAAAGGCAGAAGCATCTTTGATCACTTCTCCTTAACCCAATAACTAACCCATAATATCAACAACAAGAATCTCGGGGGCAATATCATGATAAAATTGGATATGCAAATGCCTATGATAGGGTGAGGTTAATTTCCTAGAGAAAATCATAGAAGCAAAAAGGTTTAGTCAGTCTAGATGTCTCTTGATGAAATGTGTGCAAAATCAATGGTTTTGAGTCCAGGTGAATGGGACAACATTGGGTTTCTTCCCATCTGGTCAAGGGCTTTGCCAAGGAGACCCTTTATCTCCGTATTTGTTTATCTTGATGTAGGATATCTTGTCTAGGCTTCCAGATCAGGAATTTAGAAGAGGAAAGATCAAGAACTTTGGACAATCCATTGGGACTTTGGCGATCTCTCATCTGATGTATGCTAATGATGTCCTATGCTTCCTTAGCGAAGATACGAACTCACGCCGATCCCCTTCAAAAGTACTGGATGCATATTGTTCATGATCGGGTCAAAAGATCAACAAAGAAAAGTTAGGGATGTTTATACCAAACAAGGTGAGCAACACAAGAAGAGCTTCGATTCTCCAAGAAATTGGATTCAGATAGGAAATTTTCCCACCTAGTACCTCAGGGGCCCTTTGCTTACCAAAAAATTCAACCTGGCTATACTGGAGCCTCTACTCAACAAAATCATGAACAAGATAGCAGATTGGAAGGGGAAGCTACTCTCGTCAGCTGGAAGGATAGCCTTGGCCAAACATGTCCTCTCCTGTACCCCCATTCATACACTGAACATTATGAGGATCCCTCATTACATCCTGGACGAGTTGCGGAAACGTATGGTGTACTTCATATATGGAGAAGCAGAGAGAAAGAAGAGACTTCACTGGAGGGCATGGAACGAAATCTATAAACCTAAGGAAGAAGGAAAACTAGGAATAAGGGACCTGAAGGAAGTGTACAAGGCTATGGAAATGAAACTTTGTTTTAAAATGATCACCGAAGATAGCCCATGTGGTAAGTTCTTCAGAGAAAAATACAATAGAAAGGAGCACATTCTCATTAGAAATCCCAAAGAAGTGGACACCCAGTTCTAGAAATTCACTATTAGTATGAAGAATGTAGTGGTCGAAAACATAAAAATCATCCAGCGGAAAGGCAATTAATCTTTTTGGTTTGATAAATGGCTCAGCTCTGCCTCCCTTGCGCCATGCATTTCACATATAATTAACAAAGAGGCAAAGGCGTAGGATTTCTAGACTTTTAACAACTAGAACCGAAAACAAATACAAGACATGGCGGGCTTAGTCATCTGTGAGGAAATACAGGAAACAAGAATACCAATAGTCTATGGTGAAAGGGGCAATGACATCAAAATTTGGACGCCCGAGATCAATGGGAACTTCAGCATGAGCACAGTCTAGGAGCTAATCCAGGATAAAGAACCCTCACAGTCAGGTATAGAGCACATATGGAACTAGGCCATACTTTTAAGAATCGCCTTATGTGCTTGGAGAGTCTGACAGAACTGTCTACCTTTGGATGAAAATGTTAGAAGGTGGGGCATAAATCTATCCTCAGCCTGCGATTATTGCTACATGAGGAGGAAAGAATCCAACGACCACATTTTTGTGCAGAGTGAGTTTGCTAAGGAAATATGGAAAGGAGTTAGTCTGCTGTTTGGAATCCCAAGGTCCAACTTACTGACATGGAAAGGCATAATCCTTCTCTGGTTTTGGTATGCAAAAAATGCGAGTTTGATAGGCTTTCTGGTAAACCTTGATAATCATTACACGGTGCCTTTGGCTTTGAAGATGCAAAGCCCGGTTCGAGGACGTATACCTATCCATCGAGCAGATGTGGAGACAGGTACGATTTTCTATTATTGAGATTTTTAATTGTGCTATACTTTGTAGGAAAGTGCATGTGATTGGTAGGGATATTCTAACTCAACTAAACATTCAGATTGGAGGGACCCTAAAAGATAAGAACCGGATTATCTCGTGGATACTACATCTCCATGGATGGAAGAAGCTCAATTATGATGAAAGTTGTCTGGGATGAACATGGTGTTTTCATGGCTACTTTCTCAAAAAAAAAATTCGGATGGCTAGTTGGCTCAGCAAGAATGAGTGTGATAACTGATATCTCTGGGAATACTGGGACGACCTTGTCTTTGCTCTGGTAGGCCTAAATATCAGAATCCAACATCATTTTCGGAAAAAAAATAGTATATTGGACTCCCTTGCTAAAGAGTAAACAGCAGGTTCAAATAAGAGGTTGCTTTAGGAAGATCAACTGACTAGGGAGATCGGGGAAAAACTGGGGCTGGAAAAAAGGAAGCTCCCTTACGTTAGAAGAAGATAGTAAGTTTTTCAACATATTTCAAGACAGTGAAACCGTGAGACGACAATCCCCAGATTATGTATGATGGTGTTAAAACTTATTATCCTCACTACTCAATCTCCATTGTGGAGAGAAAAGCGAAAAAAAAATAAATTAG
Source organism: Pinguicula moranensis (assembly GCA_028565015.1). Classification (NCBI taxonomy): domain Eukaryota; kingdom Viridiplantae; phylum Streptophyta; class Magnoliopsida; order Lamiales; family Lentibulariaceae; genus Pinguicula; species Pinguicula moranensis. Next base: position 13,957 of record JAOWBN010185345.1, read on the forward strand.
AAATCCGTCGGTGAGTGGGCCAACCAAGACATCGACAGGATATGTTCATGGAATTCACTCCATAGCAGATAGGTCGTCCCTCAAGTCATTTCCTTTTGTATGATGTTTGGTATTCACTGAAGAATACCTTTTAATAAAAATTTATTTTACTTTGAAACAATAAGAAATTAAAAAGAAGGGAAAAACAGTTGATGTTGATTGTGATGGAAGGGCAAGACGGTCAAATGAATTTTTGGAGAAGAAAAATTGGATAAGGTATGGAGCATGAGCATGCTGGTCCAGTTACAATAACAACTTTGACAACATAAAGCAAACCTATGTGTTGTCTCTAACATCAGTAAGTTTTATTCTTTTTATTATTCTTTTTTCTTTTTTCTTTTATTTTTTAAATCTTTTTTCATTGTTCTTTTTTTACAGAGTTTTTCAGATGAAGTCAGAGATTTTGCTGAGATACCACTTGTTGGACTTGGCTGTAATTTTGTGAAAGGAGGAGGGTCATTGTGAGAGGATGCACAACGAGCATCCGCTTTGAAAGGAGGAGGGTCATTGTGAGGGCCATAGGGAAGGTGGCAATTCATAATGAAAATACCCTAATTTTGTTTTGCCTCTTGTTCAGGATTTTCTCTCTCATTTCTGAATTGTTAATGTTTCAATCGGTTGGTTCGTGTTTCTGTCCAATTGAGGATAATAGTACAAAATTTGTTATTTGATTAGGAAACGTCAACCTTTGTTCCACCAAATCTTCAGACTCTCTTGATAGGCAAAGTTCTTTTAAGAAGTGGAGCAATAAGTAGAGGTTTCTTCCTTGCACAAGTTAGTCCAAATGCCTTAGCCATATCGATTTTCTCTGGTTTCATCCCAGCTAGTAATTTCCAATCAAAATTATAAAGTGACACCGCCAATGAGAGCTCAACGTTGGCAAGGCCAAACGCTATACCCGGCCATAGTCTCCTCCACCCACCCACCCCCCTCCCAAACGGAATGTATTCAACGTTATTACCTATATAGTTGATTGTACATTCAAGAAACCTTTCCGGTTGAAAAGATTCGGTGTTGTCCCAGTATGAGGGGTCCCTGTTAATCGCCCATGCAGTATGCCTTTTGTTGGAAAATAATTTTGTTTAAAGTTATTTTTATAAAAAAATTATTTTAAAGCTTGTTTTGTTTTAAATTATTTTGAAGTCAAAACAAAATAAGTTTTAAAGGGCTTCCACTTAATTGGACTGATCAAGGATATTGACTTGTGAGATTGATTGAATTGGGCCAAATCCAATACAACTTACCTATGGCCAGGAAGTTGAGTGGTAGAGGGCTTGCCCATTAATGGGTCAAGTTAAATAAATACTCAAGGTCACACGATTGTCGAATCTAAGAAATCCTTTAGCCTGACTGGTTTCCTTCTGGAGACGAAGATTTGTACGATTGTGAGATCCTTGGGCTTTGAAGCTGTTGAAGATTTTGGAAGACAACCATGGGAGGTAATTCTTGTTTAGTTTATTTGTTGAGTTATTTCTGTGTTTGTGAATCCTCTCCAACAAGCACAATCGGATGAATCAAAACCATGGGTTCTTGAAATTCATCTTGTTTTATTTCAATTCTCCTTCTTCTTGGAGATAAAATTAAAAGAACGTGATTGTTCAATCAAAATCCCACATTCTCATCTATGAAACCCTAGGTCTAGAGTTTCTGGTCACCAACCCCAGATTCTTTTCGCTCGATTTCTCTCATCGTATGGGTTCGTTTTGTGCATCTCGGAATTGAGATTTGATAGCTTTTGATTCGATGTCTTCATAATATTTTTTTCTCATTGGGCGAATTAAAACTATTAGATCTAACGGCGCAATTTGTTTTCATTGCATTCTTTTTTGTCATGAATTGTTTCGGGAAACGTGATGGACACTGCAATAATCCTCTTCTCAATCGGGAAACGTGATGTACATTTTATTTAATAATTGCCCCCTGTGTTTTTGTTTTGACTTCGCTGTACACTACAATATTGCTTCTCTACGTGATGTTATGAAATCATCAATTGACAAGTTGTGCCCAGAGTTTGAATGTTGGAGCGATAGTTGTAAAAACAAACAAACATTGAAGTAATTATAATTCGTGTTTGTCTTTTTGTGATGATGGCTCCATGTTATACTTTTCAAATTCTTGGCTAAACTCACGAAAATTTCTTATGTTTTACTATTAATCACGAGGGAGTTGCAATTAGAATCTAATGTTATCGATTTGTTGTAGTTTTAACTTTCGATTTTGTGGTTTTGTCGGTTGGTAGAATATTAGAAGTAAATTGGAATTATGTGATAGAAGTTACTTAGAAGTTTTTTAGTTGTTGTTAACTTATTTGGAGATATTGAAATATTTTATTGTAGTTAGTGGGAGCATGTTGATTATATGAGCATTTATTAGTGATATAATTTTTAATCCCCGTCGGGTGTCAGAGTTATTATCACTT
>JAOWBN010185356.1:0-16414 GCA_028565015.1 Pinguicula moranensis
TTCAATTAATATGATAAATAAATAAATTAAATTAACTAATATAATAATTTAAATTAAATTATTTAATTAATATAATAATTAATATAGTTTAATTAATTATTACAATTAAATAACATAGAGGGGCAAAATGGTAATTTCCAACTTTGGGTAAACTTTGGGTTTACACAAACCCTCCTCGCAGGAGGGTTTAAAATTAGGAAGTTTCCCCGAAGTTTCCCTAGAGTTTCCCCTGCCCGGATCGTAAACCCCCGAGCAGGTGACGGACACCAAACGGAGGGAAAAAGAGGTATACGATAGGAAACCTGCCGTAAACCCGATGTATGCCGGACGCCAAACGGGGCCTAAAGGAATCTTACCCATTCGCTAGTCTGAATCGCTCCTGAATTATTTGATGTGTATCTGACTTTCACTCATTACTTATATTGATACATTATTGAGAAGAGCATGCTTGATTGGGGGGAGATATGATTCTTGGCAACCTTTGCATCATGTGTCACAAGGGGGAGAGATTGTGAAGGAGTACGCGTTGCCAAATATTCTACATGCCAGGGTGACATGTTTATGCTTGTCCTCATTCTTGAGTATGCCACGTAATGCCAAAGACAGAGGTTGGTAAGTGCAGACTAAGGGTTTGTGAATTTTGTAAGAACTTGGGAATGCTATGCAATTTGTGATAGCAGTCATTACGACAGGCACAACTGATTGAAATCTTTAAGATGCAAAAATTGGAGATAAGTTTTATTTCAAGAGGCCTTGACAAGTTCCTGCAAATTTATGCTGCATAAAGTCATAGAATATTGGAAGATTTTTGGAGGATAAATCCCACAAGGAATATGCCTGGTCTATGAAGAATATAGAAGAGTCATAACTAATAGAGAAGAAAATAATCTCAATGGATCTAGGATTTGATTCTTACAAAAAGAAAAAATCTCCTATAGATCTAGGATTCTATTCTTACCAAGAGATCTTCTATGGAGCAAGGTATGTATCTCAGAGTAGGAGGATGAGGAAACTTGTGAAAAAAGGCGCCTATCTCAACATGTCAAGGCCAGACAAGCAATAGACCTAAAATGAAGATATTTGCTGATTCGTAGTATGTGTTGAAGTCTCGTAATATGTTGGCAGTGATTGTTCCTGTCATATGACTAGCTACGTGACTATTTGAGCAACTGCATAGAAGGAGAACAAGTTATCCTCACCAGGTGAAGTTCATTGGACAATTGTCACAATTCACATCCCTTAAGAATCAAAATTCTATTTTCAAACCACTATGAATGAAAGTGGGTCCCATCATCAGAAGCCTGGCATATCAAATACTAGCAGTTGTAGAAACTGTCAAAGCATGTAGTTCGATAAGGACCGCCCAAGCTCCTCATGAAACCAACAATAGTATGAGTCAAGACATCACATCTCCACATGGACTGGAAGGAATCTACTGTTGAACTGAGCAATGAATGAAAGTAGCAATACACATTTTTTTTTTTTTATAAGTAGCAATACACATTCCTATGTGCATATGATTATTTTCACCTCACTTGAATGCAATCTCTTTGTGAAAAATCTAGGAGAGTTGAGCATGTTCGGAAGCTATGTGGCCCATTAAATTCGGACAAAGGACAGAGTATCGGGCTAGTTGCACAAATTTGCAGTAACCATGGAAATGAACCTGAAAATAGCTCCTCAAGAGCCTACTGAGAGATGCATGGCATATCTCTGGAGTTCCCGTTATCTAAAACTCCGCAACAAAATGGAGCTATTACCTAGAAGAACAAAACTGTTCAAAAAGTAGCTCAAGTCATGCTCCAAGCTAGTGGACTAAGTAGCACTAGTGGGCTGAAGCTGGAATGTTGTCTGTTACACTAGCCATCAGACGTACTATCATCCGTACACTGAGCAGACTATGTCTGAGATTTGAATGAGGTACAAACCAACGTGTCTCACTTCCATAGTGTCTTCCATGCTATATATGCTTCAAGGGAGTTTCGCTATGCAGGTTGCCAAAAGCAATGAGGGTTACCCATTTGAAACTCTGTCAGTGCAGGTGACTAATGTTGCAGAAATGATCACATTTGAACCAACAGTGACCAGCACACCACCACCAACATATATGTCTTCATAATCATTCATGAATCCGATTATCCAAGATTCCTCTAGTTCGTCAGTTTCTTTGATTCTTACATTGAAGATGCTCCTATGGCGAGTAAGACTATCAAAAATGCCCATCGCCCTACTCCAAGAGCTCAGAAAAAACTTTCACATTCTTGTAATCGGAGATATCAATGACATTCAGAGTTGCAAGAAACCTCTTGTGGATTATGAGAAACTTAATGGTCTTTCTTGATGAATGTGAATAGTAACTTCCTAAATCTCTCTCTTTAAGAAGAAGTTTATGTCTACCAACCAAATGGATTTGAAGATTCTAATAATCTATGCTACATCTAACACCTCAACAAGCAACTGGGATTGTGCATGATTGGCTCACTTCATATCTCTTGAACAAAAGGGCTATGTGCGAAGGGAGATGATAAAATTCCCTTTGCTCATAGGAGTGGTAGGGAAGTAGTCATTGCTCATGTGGATGATTCTGTGTATGGGTCTAGTATCAACCCCTTGTGATACAATTTGTACGCCTCACACAAGATGAGTTTGAAATGAGTATGGTTGGAGAATTCAGTTACTTTAGGGAATTTCAAGTGAACTCATAAATTAAAGGATGGCATGTGTGAAGGAGGACAAGCATGGGTGCTACAAAGTAGAAAATTATGATTGGAGGACTATTGTACCTCACTGCAAATCAAATGATTTTCTGTAGTGTTGGTGTATGCGCCCACTATCAAGCTACTCCTAAAGAGTCACACCTCAAGTGCTACAATCGACTATGTTATAATTTTTGATCAGGGCCAAATTGATTATTACAGGGTAGTGGAGAAGATAAAACTTGAGACTTGGTTTTGGCATACAATCTTATCGAAGCCACAGGATCGTACCACTGTCACAGACTGGATCAGGCAACCACGTTTCTGCATTAGAAATTTTAGACCTCCTTGAAAGTTATGTAATAATGTGAAAAGTAATCTCCAAAATTTGTGGAGATACACCTGAACTCTGTAACCTTTGTTTGATTTATTCATTAATACTTATAAAAAAAACGACTATGGCTTGTGGATTCCAAATCTTCTACATACTTTTTTTCTAAGCTACAGTTATGCTGATTGGGGAGCAATGTCAATGATAGGAAAATCACAACTAGTGGATGTTTACTTGGGTGAGATTTCGGTCTCATGGTACAATGAGAAATATAATTCCGTATCTCGGTCTATTAAGAGGGTTGAATACATAGCTGCATGAAGTTGCTGCACAACGTTTGTGCAACAAACAGAAAGTGCTGAATGGGGAGAACTCTATTGCATTAGATCATGACACCGCCATTGCTATTGTTGTTTAGATTGTCGTAGTTATTGATCCAGCATCATTCAGGAGCACTGAAGGTGTATGAGCCTTACCTCCCATACATGAGCCCTCAAGCCTTCAAAATCGTGTGATAGATTTTGGACTACACTTGAAAATGGTACAAGCATTACTTCAATTGACAGAGCATGTGGCTCACATCCTTAGCCTACGAAGCCTATATATGACTTTAGAAAGGATACTGGTAAAGCTAAAGGTGGCTGCAAGCCTAGGAAAACTACTAATTGTTCCCATCTAGATATAGAGGACATCAATCTAACAAAATAGGGGAGGAGCCTGATGAGGATCATCATAATTCTTCTATACCTGAATTTGAACCTACTGAGCATTAAGGTTAAATTGAACCATAGAATCTGGAGAACATATCGATGTAGAGGAAGATGGTAGTGATGTGATAGACTTTGTTGTGTCAACAGTTTATCTCTTGGAATAGAGATCTAGGGTAAATGACTTCGCCACTTAGTGTCCTTGAAGAGTTTCTTCTTCAATTTATCATTTTAGTCATTTATCTATTGTCTACCTGATTTTTCTATTTTAGTTATTAATATCTCTTAATTAATAACTCCCCTCTCTCAATATATAAGAGTTCATGTCTCGATCTCACACTTGAACATGCCAAAGGCTTTATGCTTAAGAAATCCTCTCACGGTAGCAACAACCCTATTGACATTCTCATGCTATAGCGATTATCGCTAGTTTTACCAAGTCTAGCATAGTCTTTATCTCTCAACCTCCAACCACGCTTAATAAACTCACAAATGTTGGGCATACACATGCAAGTCAGGGAGAAGACAGGATAAAACCAAACAACATCAACAAATCCCCAAAAACCTAAACATTCAAAATAAACTCTCAAGTCCACCAACGGCTACATCATGCTTGAGGCACGGGCTTCAAGTAAACAAGCTAAATTTGAGTTCATAATGTCAAGAAGAAGAATAGAGAGAAGAAACCCCCCATAGGATGAATAGTGAACTCAAGCTCCTCCCTCTCTAGGGTTCCTCTACACAATACTTGATCCCAAGAATGATAGATAATCTCTTATATTTGATGTCAAGAGAATACTTTGTCTTGAAGGGTAGCTTCCAATGAAAGCTTGGAGCCAAAATTAAGGACAAAATGGTCAGCCTACAATTTCTTTTCTGCCATCATGCACTCGTGGTTTCTAGATTGGAGTTGCGGTTTGTAAATTTGGGGCCACGGCCGTATGATTCGGATCATATGTTCTCAATTTCTCGATTCATGAACATATTCCTCAAATCCTGGCAAAACACGAAAATTGATATAAAATGCACCTTTAACCATTGAAGATGAGCAAGTTTAAAGCATAAATATCAACATTAAGTTGGTATAAAACCAGCTTATCAAATATCTCTAAACATAAACCTTTGCTTGTCCTCAAGCAATACAACAAAGCTCATTATGCATCTTACAACACGACTCACTTTAAATGTACTCACGCACCCGCTTTCACAATCACATATAGCATCTCTGCACACGATCATTCACTATACAAGAATTACTTGTATCTAAGAATTTGACAAAGTGGGCATGTGGGTCATCCATTTTTTGGCGAAAATCTCCTTCTTAGGCGCTAAGATTGAAAATTTATCTTACTCGACTCTCCAAACCTTTTCATTTTCCTCACTTTTTGTCATGCCAAGGCAGTCAGTGATTGAGATAGACATTAATATTTTTTTTAAGCCGGTATATAATTTCTTTATCAAGATTATACATTAGTTTCGAGAGCATTTCATACATGCAATGAGTACGAGAGCATTTCATACATGCAATGAGTACGAGAGCATTTATATATACATAACAGATCTTCTTTGATATAGCTAGCTTGATTTAGACACCTAACTAAAAAAACTTTAGTTTTTTTTTTTTTGCTTTTTTCTATCCATAACTTATCCCGAGTTGATTAGACTAAGAGGGTTACTTTTAGTTTGAATAGTAGTTTGGTATGCTTAGTCAACCAAAACCCACAGTTGGATTTCCCACTTTTATATGGTCCCCACAATACCCCCGATATCAATTTTGTCAATTATGTACCTTACTCGTATTGGATAACCGTATTGCACCCCAAGCGCATAGTAAGGCAGGTAATCACAAACGCAATCAAACCAAAGCATACTACAAAACAATAGACAAAACACCAAATTGAAATAGTTTGGGAAATAAACAAACAGCCAAATGAAAACCAGCAGCAAATGGTTTGGCAGATAAAAAAAGTGACTAAATGAAAGCAGTAAAGTTATAGGATAAAGTCCTCCCCAAACTTAGAGAGACACTGCCCTCAATGGAGATAAAAGATAAGAAAGTAAGAATAATACTCCCCTCAATGGAGAATGCTAAATTAGAGTCTGAGACCACTTTCTTCACCACATGGTCCTTTTCCTCATCTTTCTCATCTTTCTCATCTTCATCCTCCGCCTCATCCTCCGGATCTTCAACCTCTTCTCTAGGAGGTGTTTTCGTGGTGAATTGTAGGGGCAGTGGCAGTGTCGAAATAGGGAACTAGATGCTACGGGTTGTCATCATGTGGATAATGTTGGTGTGTACCGATGCAAAATATTGGTACATAAAGGACTCCCACTGGGCTGTGGTAGGGGTGGTTGGAGCATTTGGCATTGCACTAGAAACCCGCAAGCTAATTAGGGTGATTACAGATTTACCTTTAGTAGTGGCCTTGGAGCGCAGGGATGACCCTGGCATGTCCTCTCCCCGTTTGTTGAGTAACATTGGCCCGATGTCCGAAGCAGGGGGTGCAATTTTTCTTCAATCGCTAGAGTCATGCCTGCCTTTAAGCAAAGAGCCGTAATCAATGATGGGGAGTGCAACAAGATGGATCTCTTCCCAGTGAAACGGTACTCTCCATAATGTTTTTGAAGATCACCTTTCCCACATCGATGCTTCTCCCTGTCTCTATCGCATACATCAATAGTAGCCTCTTTCGCTTGATATCAACGGTGTGGGTTGTGGGCATCATCCAAGCATAGATAAACATATGGAACATGGCGATGTTGGTGTGGCGGTCAACTTTGTTACCTCCCAAGTCAATAGGCTTCGGTCTCATGGACATCTTCCACGTCAATTTTGGGTCACACAACAACTGGGCCACATCCCTTAGATCTGAAAATCCACCATTAAACTGGGAGAACTCATCCTCTGCCAAATCAATGAGGTTGCACATGGTGTTAATTTCAATGGCACTGAAAGGAACAAGACACCCTCGAACCCAAACTTTTCTGTCGTGCGCCATGCCCAAATTTGTGTAGAACTCCTGAACTAAATTGATAGAATATTCACCTGGACTACTAAGAAATCTATTCCAACCCTTATCTTTGCAAAATTTCCTAAAATTAGACCGTCGCAAATCCCCTCTCTTTTATGACATCTAGTACCCCCATGTTTGAATCATAATATTCTTGTGCCTCACTTCCTGCAAACTTCCTTTGAGGCTCAACTTTCGTGATTCTAGCCTTTTTTGGGTACCATGTTTTCGACCCAAACTCTCAAACCTCTAAAATATCAAGCTTTAAACAGTGTATAACAAACAAACTTACCCCCAAACTGTAGCAAGAGTGTATATTCAACAAAACAGTAGCAAGAGTGCACACTTTGGATATTGCTGGTGTTTCCATAACTCAGGTTAGGGTGAGGTCTAAAGTTTTCATATCCTCGTCTTTGATTTCTCTCCTAAAATCCCATGGAGCAAACCTCAGGTCCTGAGTCTTTCTATAGGGTAGGGCATTGGTCAGTATAGTGATCTGTGAGCAGGCAAATTTGATAGTCTATAGCGGCAGCTTTCTCATCTCGCTGAATCAGTTTTCTCACTGCTACTACCACAACTTCAACCTTCCTCGGAACCAAGCTATCTCCAGATTTTGCTACATTGACTTTCATGGCTATCACCCTTTTGTTCTCATGTCTGGAGCTCTCAGCTAGCTCCTCCAGGATGCTATCAGCTTCCTCAGCAGTCTTGTTCAGCAGGCTCCTTCCAGATGCAGCATTCACAAGCCGCCTATCGGTAACAGAAAGACCATTGTAAAAATAAAGGGTTAGATCTTGCACATTAAAGCCATGATATGAGCAACTAGCTACTAAGCGGTTAAGCATATCCCTATACTCATAAAGGGATTCCTCATAGGTCTGTTCAGCATTGCTGATTTCTCTTTTCAGCATTGCTGATTTCTTCTACTGCATCCATGTGGTGATGGTGTTTGGATGAAGGTAGTAGAACCACTCCTTTACATTTACCATTCAAGAAAATGAGAAGGCTCTCTGTTTAATGACCTCCTCAGTCACTCTCCTAGGCTGCATGCTTGTGCAGATGGCATGGAACTCAGAAAGATGCCAGATGGGGTCCTCTCCAGCCAGGCCATTGAATGAAGGGAGGTGGTGTATCAGTTCCGAGTTTAGCTCAAAGGCTGTCCTGCAAGGGGCTCTGGATATTGCACTGTTGTCTCCGACTTATTGTAGTCAGGAGCAGTCAATTGTTTCAGTGTCTGCTGGACAAGATGAGCCATTTCCAGCTCAAAATCAGTCTGCTCTTCTTCAAAATCACAACTGGAACTTGCTTCTCTTTCTTCTAAAATTGGTTGCTTCTGTGTAGAAATCTATCTCCTTCTCCTATGAAATAATCTCTCTGGCTCGTTATCAAAAGGGAAACTATGAGTAGGTGACTGGTGGCGCATAAGACAGCCAGTCACGAGAGGAAAAATTCAATAAAACAGTAACAAAAAGAACAGATGAAAATAGAAGTTAAACTGAAGATTGCACAAAACACAGTTGCCTTTCCCCGGTGACAGCGCCAACTTGGATGCATGTTTTCTTCAGTGTCGTAGCTAGAAAACTCACTCAAGGTTATCCCTAATCACAAAACACAAGTTAAAGAGTAGCAAGTGGAAAGTACAGGGTCGAATCCACAGAGAAAGGGTATGTGTGCTGCATTGACTTAGGCTTGCCTCTGGTGTTATCAAAACTCGAGTAAAATGGGGGAAATTGTTGTAAACAAAAACCTAGATTGCTAACAATGAACTAGAGATGAAATATAGATGAAAATATGAGACAGAAACTTACTTTTTCTGATCTTTAGTCCATGAGAGTTAACCTTGGAAGCAAGAGGATCATAGGTATGTTTCTAAGACATTTTCCTGGTACTTAATGTGTGATATTTCAACCACTGCTTCTCTCCCTGTGATCTTGACTCCCTGACTCAATCTACTAAATCAATTATTAGAGAAGCATTAAGATTAGAAAAGCTCGTTAAAAGTGTGAATCTAAGAGTTCTAACCGAATCATCATTCCTCTACACTATGGCTTTAAGTTGCTTTAGCCTAGGAATGGGCTAACCGCCTCTCTTGATAGGTAAAACTGCTATCATGTAAGGTTTAGTGAACTAACCGACCTCCTAAATCCCTACTAGCTATTGATTCAATCCCTATTAAGCTATATGGCCCGTCTAAGCTACTGAGAATGAAAACATTAACATGTATCTATGAACTTAAGATCAATAGCATTGTCTTGATTTGGATTTGTACCTCACCCACGCTGCCAGGTAGCCTCAGGTCTTGTAGATCAACAGAAGTATATTGAGTTTAGACAAGCATGATGAAGGAAATCAACAACATATCAACAAATAAGGCCATAAAAATCCAGCAATTCTGCTGGAATGTTTTATTGGAACAGAGAGACTTTTCTTGCTGATTTTTTAGAGGAAGTTACAAGAGTTTTTTCAGAATGAATGCTAGCTCCGTCTCCCTTAATCCCCCCCTCAAATATATATATCAATTCAGCAACTACTTAACGAATTTAGATAAGCTAAAAAGAGTAACAAATTCCTTGAAACTAGGGACTGCTTTGACCGTGAGTGAGGGAGCTGATTCCGAGTGATTGTTACCAATTTTTACTCCATACTTTCCTTGATCATAGCCTATACGTCTTTATCTGTAAAAATATACATCAGCACGTGCAAAGGCATATCTGATGGCTCGTGGAAAACGTGTGATCTTCAACAGAACTCATAACTGTCAAAATAGATAGTCTGCCATGTATGCTGGGGTATGTTGCTTCCTGCATCTTTCACGAGCTTCTGGTTGTCTGAATTCCATGTATCAGAGTTTAAGTGTATACCTGAGGTGCTTGTGAAGACTATGCATGCATTGGATCGGGCTGGATCACGCTGTTGTGCATACGACAACTTTTGCAAAATGCTTCATGATCAACTGCTAAGACTGCTTTGTTTCTTACTCTGCATATGAACTTGCTACTTCTTGTTTCCTGTATCTCTGCCAGTAGCCAACTTTGGTACAAATCATAAGTCTTTGAATGATATGTCCTGAGTTTGTACTTTGATCATAGAAGTATCATAGAATCAGCAGGACCAACACAGCAGTTCTGAACTTTGGAACAAGAGCATTCGTGCCAATAAGTTTTGAGTTTCTTTTTACCTTGTTGCATTTGATCTTTCCCATGGAGCTTTAGGGTCACTACTGGTGGCAACCTTGCATGGTAGGTAATGTGGCCTTTTGAGGTGGAATCTCCGGACCATACAAGGCTGCAAGGATTCAGACTAAACACTGCATAATGTTAGATGAAAAGCAGCAACTCATTCCTTGTTAGCATGATCACAAATGCTTCTATCAGGATGAAGGCAGGGCTGCTAGACCTGGGCGATGACGATCTTTGGCGTGAAGTCGCAGAAGGAATTGCGCAAGAGATAGAGGGAAAATCTGGCCAAAACTCATTGGGACGCGAGATTCCTTTTATACTCACCGTATTGGACTGGGCTCGATTAAATCGAAACCAATAGCCGTGAATTGGGCTCGGTCCCACCGAGGCCCAATTCTACTCCTCATGTCCGGGTCGTCAAATTAATTAAGCCCTATTGATTCGACTCGGCCCAATTTCGATCCATTCGCGAAATCCATCAATTATGTCTCACATTATTAATTTTCTATGCTTCAGTTTGTCAAATAGAGTAACCCTGTAGGATCCATATTTAGATCGGTAATAAATTAATATCCTTTAATTTATGAATCATAATTGGCATCTAGCAATGCATTATGATCACCTGATCTATTACAGACAAATCGTGATCCTTTAATCTTCTTTAGCATTAATATCCTCGTCATATAATATCCATTAATTAATGGCAAGCGTAGGAATGTGTCATCGTTGACCATTAATTAATTTTTTTTATTCTTAGTACATAATTGTTTGTATATGATTATCCCATAATCACAAATTTATGCATAACAATTATCACTACATCAAGAGCCCCAGGGATATCACTAATCTCACATAAGTTGAGACGGACAAAGGTATCTTCTTGATCATTCATAAACTCTAACATGAGTCATGCATATTCGGAAATTATTGTAGCCCTCAGTTAAAAGCAACGTTTGAGAATCTCACGTAATGTACATTAATCATATAGAATTATAAATATCTCAAATAGCTGAATTAATACTGTCTATGACTTGGCTGATGACAAAAACACAATCCATACAGCAAGTCAATGTGGGTCATGTCCAATACTATGTACCTCATACACGCATATCCATATGATTAAATAAATATCTCGTATCAATAATTTGTGAAACATGATCATGCATTAATCACCATGCTAGTCATTATAATCATCTAGTGTTCCGTGCTAATGATACAAGACTAGGGACTTATTTAGAGTTTTTAGTTATCATTCATGGAACGGAAACGACCTCTTTGTATAATTACAAGGGTAAAGCCGCGTGCATCATACACTCAAGACCCCAACTTAGTTGGGAATATATTGGGTACATTGTGGATTGTCGAGTTATCATTCGTGGACAAATTGAGTTCTCAACTCGAAGGATCCATGCAACATATAAAACTCAAGGAATAAAATGACATAAATCATCCAATACACAAAACCAACCAGTGCACCATCAAAAGATTGGTGCTCTAGGTCAGTATCCCACCATTTTTATCATTGGCCTCTATGGTCATACATCCCTTTTTGGGTACACATTGAACTGGGTTTGTCCAACTGCTATAAGAGATGGGGTTCACAACCCCAACATCCAACCATTTTAGAATTTCTTTCCGTAGCACTTCTTTCATTACTAGATTCAATCGGTGTTGAGCAACTATAGAGGGTTTGCTACCTTCTTCCAAGAAAATTTTGTGCATGCAAAAGGATGTGTTAATGCCTTTGATGTCGTGTCCATCCAATTGCACATTTAAGCTCCCGAAGCACTCTCAACAAACTTTCTTCCTCCATCTGGGATAAGCTACTTGAAATGATGACTAGCAATGTATTTGCCTTGCAGAAGAATGCATATTTTAAATGCGTGGGCAATGGCTTTAACTCCAGGGTAGGTGCTTGTTCAATTGAGCACACTTGAGGTGTTGCCTTTCTTCCAAATCCTCAAAGTTCTTTCTATTTTGTGGTTCATTTGCCTCCAACCAATTAGCATACTCCTTGACTGTAGGCTCCTATAGAATGGCAGGGTTTTCACTCACTAAATAGTTTTCCAGGTCATCTCTATGATATTCATATCCTTCCAAAGGCATGTGATAAGTGGAGTCAATGCTTGAACAATTCTCTCAGAGGTTAGGTTGTTTCAAGGCCTGGAACACATTGAATTTGACCTCTTCTCCTTGGACACAAAGCACTAGCTCACTCCTTTGGACGTCAATCAAGGATCCTCCAGTGGCTAAAAATGGTCTCCCCCAAATAATGGGAATATTCCGGTCCTCCTCCATATCCAAAATGATGAAGTCAACTGGAAAGATGAATTTCTCGACCTTGACCAAGATATCTTCAATGATTCTTCTAGGGTGCTTGATAGAACGGTCAACCAAATGCAAAGATATGATTGTTGGTCGAGCTTCCCACAATCCAAGCTTTTAAAAAAATAGATAGAAGCATCAAATTAATAATTGCACCAAGATCACACAATGCTATATCAAAAGTAGACTTGCCAATAGAGCAAGGAATAGTATAACTCCATGGATCTTTAAGCTTTGGGGGCAATTTCTTTTGAACAAATGTATTGCATTCTTCAGTTAGGGCCACTGATAATCTTCAAACTTCCTTTTGTTGGACAAGATGCACTTCATAAATTTGACATAACATGGCATATGCTCCTAGGCCTCAGCAAAGGGAATATTGATGTGGAGTTTCTTGAAAACATCATGAAACTTTTGAAATTGCTTGTCTAGCTTGCTTTGTTTCATCTTTTGAGGGAAGGAAATTGGTGATATGTGCTCATCATCTGATTCAGACAGTGGCTCCATGGGGTTTTGATAAGCCTTTTTCTTTGATGAAGGGACATTTCTTAGATTTTCTTCCAACTCTTTTCCATTCCTTAAGGTTACAGTTTGACAGTACCCCTTGGGTTTCACTTATGTGTTGCTTGGCAAGACACCTGGTGGACTTTCAGAAAGCTGCACTGCTAATGGCCCAACTTGAGCCTCAAAAATTATTATAGCTACAGACTGGACTTTGAAGTTAGCTCGAGTTTCCTGCATGAAACTACTTGAGGTCGTGTCCAGTTATGCTATCAAGTCTTCATTCCTTTGGTGGCCGTGTTCATTTGCATTATGAGGTCATCATTGGGAGACCTGTGAGGTGGCCTCAAAGTTTGAGGCTATGGCAGCGCAAAACTCTGGGTTGTAGGATTCAGAACATATTTGTTGTTACTCCAAGAAAAATTTAGATGATCATTTCTTCTTGGGTTAAAATTGTTTCACTCAAAGTTATGGGATATCTCTGTTGTTTCCCACATAATTCAGTTGCTCCATTCGGATATTATCCATTGAGGTACCTTCCCGGCAATGTTTCTCGGGGGTGAACTCCCCCACATATTTCATACGATGGATTTTGCACCATCCTAATAGGTGTTTGTGAAAGCATCTGGGATATCAACGCCTCAATCTTTGCTTTCATAGTATGCATTGTG
This sequence comes from Pinguicula moranensis, assembly GCA_028565015.1. Classification (NCBI taxonomy): domain Eukaryota; kingdom Viridiplantae; phylum Streptophyta; class Magnoliopsida; order Lamiales; family Lentibulariaceae; genus Pinguicula; species Pinguicula moranensis. Next base: position 13,422 of record JAOWBN010185356.1, read on the forward strand.
GCAACAAGTGCATCAACTTTGTCGGTTCCATATTTTCCAACCATCTTCTTGTGGTTTTTCCTCTCATTCGGCCAATAGTAACAATTTTGTGACATAGTTTTGAGAAGTGTATAAGCTTCATTGTAGGATTTTTTTCATGAAACTTTCATTTGCGGCTGCATCTATTTCTCTCCGAGTGGTATTTTTCAAACAATTGTAAAATGACTAAATTTGTCTCTAATGTGGCAAACCATGGTTTGGACAACATCTAAGAAGATCTTTGAAATGTTCCCATGCTTGATACAAAGACTCCATATCTCGCTGTCTGAAAGAAGTTATCTCACTCAAGATTCTCGCGGCTATTGAGAGTGGGAAGAATTGGATTAAGAATTGTTTCCTCAAGTCATCTTAAGTGTGGATGGAATCTAATGGCGAAGATTGTAACCATCTCCTTGCCTTGTCTTGTAGAGAAAAGGGAAAGAGTATGAGCCGAATGGCTTCTTAACTTACTCCATCATACTTCAAAGTGTCACAAATTTCAATAAATGCTCGCACGTGCGAGTTTGGATCCTCAGTAGATGAGCCACCATATGTAGAATATTGCTGCAATAACTTAATTGTGGTTAGCTTAAACTCAAAATTATTGGTTTGAATGACAGGCCTTCGGATAGATGGGGCTTTCTCCTTAGCTTGAGGGAGAGCAAAATCCTCTATAGGTCTCTCATCCTCATTTGGTGCTATGGCTAAATCACTACATCAGCCCTATTTTTTTATTTTATTTGCACCTCTCTTTGAGCTCTCCTTCTTGCTTGAAAAGTCAGTTCAATCTCGAGGTCTCCAAAGCTTGAAGTTCCACCATTCGACAGTTTCATGTACAACCTACAAAGCACAACTGAAATGCAAGTAAAACTGAAATAAAAAGTCCAATCTACCTAAAATATCACTTGGTATTGATATTGTCAAAACTAAACAATCCCTGACAACGACACCAATAACTTTTTGATGGATTTGCAAGTGCCCAAAATCGAACAAGTAATAAAGTGATGAGAAAAGTGTCGAACCTCTGGGCTTGTAGATGATAAGCACCAAAATAAGTGAGCTTAATGCAATTTGGACGGATGATCAATTGATGGGTTGCTAAACTACAAATAGAACATGACCATACTTAAACCTAACAAATCAAAAGGCTATTTTGGGTATTTTTCAGTTTAACACGGGATGTAAATGATAACTTCACTTGGAGTAGAAATTTAGGGTAAAGGACTTCGCCACTTAGTGTCCTTGGAGAGTTTCTTCTTCAATTTATCCTTTTAGTCATTTATCTAGTTTTCTACCAAATTTTCCTCTTTCAGTAGTTAATCTCTCTTGAGTAATAACTCCCCTCTCTCAACATGTAAGTGTTCATCTCTCGATCTCACGCTTGAACATACCAAAGGCATTATGCTTAGAAAATCCTCTCACGGTAGCAACAACCCCATAGGCATTCTCATGCTATGGCGATTATCGTTAGTTTTACAAAGTCTAACGTGGTCTTTGTCTCTCGACCTCTAACCACGCTTAGTGAACTCACAAATGTTGGCCAAACACATGCAAGTTAGGGAGAAGGCACGACAAAACCAAACAATATCAACAAATCCCCAAAAAAAACTAAACATTCAAAATAAACTCCCAAGCCCACCAGGAGCTACATTATGCCCTAGAAAGAGGTTCTAGCCCATGCTCAAGGCACAAGATTCATCTAAACAAGGTAAATCGTAGTTCGTAATGTCAAGAAGAATAACAAAGAGGAGAAAAACCCCTTCTGATGAATATTGAACAGGTGTCTCCTTCCTATCCATAACTAGTCTTGACTTGTTTAGGCTAAGAGAAGCTACTTCTAGTTGAAGAGTCACTCTGAATTTCTATCCAACCCAAGACTTCATTAGATTATTTCACTTCTACATAGTCTCCACAATGTGCCACTAACTATTTCTTATTCATTATGCAATCCTCCCGTTAATTCATGATATAATGCATAAGATGCACTATTCACGATAAGCACAATGCACAGTAAACACAAAACCTCATAAGGAAGCAAAATGAACTAACAAAATAAAATAAAACAGATCAAGCATAGTCCAAAACAGAATAAGCCAAAGTTTAAGAAAATGAAATAAAATAGTTCAACAAGCGATCAGATCAACCAGATGGATAAAAAAGCAGAACAATTATGCCAATTAAAAAGGGCACAAACAACGTTTGTTCACCGTTACCTTGCTACCTTTGTTCAACCATGAAAACTTGTATGGTTTCGGGTGACTCTTGGTCTTCAAGTGGATTTTGGACTGACTCCTAGGCAACCGCATTTTTAGAACTCCCGCTGTATATGATCACTTTACACACCTTGCCATCAATGGTGCAAGTGGTGTGAAAGATGTTGGTCTTCAAGCAATCATCGAGGCTCTTTTCCAATACTAAAGTCTCACGACCATCTCCATATAGCACATCATCATCATCAAACATTGGATCCTCCATCTCATTATCTCCTTGGCTACCTTCAATCAACAAATTCTTTCCTTTGGAGCTTGCGGGTTCCTACACTCATTGGACTTGTGGCCTTGCTCTCCATAACGAAAACACTTAATGGTAGAAGTGTAATCATTTCTTTGAGGTAGTTTGTGGCTAGAAAGTGTTTCCTGAATAAGTGCGGCTCAGTTGCCTCATTGAGGCTGAATTGATCGAACAACTTGGCTTCGGGTCCATGAACTCATACTTTGCTACTTCTCAATGGCCAAGGCACGTCGGTATGCCTAAAAAACACTCCATATTGATTACAAGGTCAGCATATCTTAGATGGTTTGGCGAAGATCTCGAATGTACCTAGCCACCAATTGTTCTTCGGACTCGATCAAATCACTTCTATCTATCAATTGGTAGAACTCCTCAGTGTACCACCTCTTGTGCCTTTTTTTTTTTTTTTTTATAGGTAATAATACCCGCAGGCACGTAAGGTAGCGGGACCCCCACACATCTGA
>JAOWBN010185366.1:0-16414 GCA_028565015.1 Pinguicula moranensis
TTCTTTAGAGTATCATCCATTGACAATATGGTGATCTCTATGCGGGTCAATCCGATGTACTTGTCAACTACAAGCATTCATGTTTATAGACTAAGTGTAACTACACTATAGTTGATGAGATCAACTATTTCCTTCAAAACGAATAGGCTAAGAACATGCTAATCTATCTGTATTAATGATGTATTGTCTCACTAATACTATGGTTAGGGATGTTTAGTATTGATAACTTTAATTAGAGTGGTTTCATCATTACAACTCTTTGTGATACACTCCATATTATCAATGTTAGTGTTCACTATTTTATGTGTTATAAATAAACAAGTAGTGAAGGTTTCTACAATCATATATACAACATTAAAGTATTAATACATAGGCCAAAGGTGATTGGCCTTAGGACATAATACTAACATTTTCAATTTGTTGGACTCTTCTTTTGTGGACAAAGTATCTTCAATTTGTTGGTTTCGAAATTGGGCCATGGCTTTGGGCTTCTTGTTGATCCATGACTTGATAAAGAATGATGGGTTGCAGCCTTATCCAATGGGCCATGTGGCCAACTTATGGTAGATGGGTCGTTGGGTCCATCTTGTATTCCTTGGGCCTAAACTTCTTGGATTAATAAGCTTAAAGCCTCTTTAAATCTCTTAGTCTTAGTCGTGTAATTGAGCCTTCTTGAAGCCTTGATGGATCACTCTTCTCGGTCTCATCCACATGATTCACGCCATCAGTGGGCTCTTCAACGGGTTGCTCGTGGATGCCTCTTTCAGTGGATTGCATCACCCAACTTGCTTATTGTCTCATGAAATGCCTTCCCTGTGGTTGCCTTTATCAGAATATCCGCAAGTTGACTTTCTGATTAGACGAATGGCAAGCGCATTGTTCCATCTTTGAGTTTTTCCTTGATGAAATGTCTATCAACCTCGATATGTTTGGTACGATCATGTTGAACTAGGTTTTCTAAGATATTAATTGCAGCTTTGTTGTCACGCATCAGAAGGATAGCACTCGATACATGAACCCCAAACCTAGTAAGTAGCTTCTTCAACCACAGTATCTCAGCCAACCCACGAGCAATACCCCTGAACTCAACCTTAGCACTAGATAGTGCCACGAATTTTGCTTCTTACTTTTCCATGTCGCAAGATTACCTCCTACTATTGTGAAATAACCTAAGGTAGAGCTTCTGTCAGTTTAGCTTCATGCCCAATCTACATCAATGTAAGCACTATCGAGATGTCCATGTTTTTTGAAAAAGAATTCCTTTGCTGACAGTTCCTTTCAAGTATCTTACCACTCTATGCGCTGTTGTCATACGCTCTTCCTATGGTATTTGTATAAACTGGCTGATCACTCCTATAGTATGCTATGTCTGGTTTTGTACGGAAAAGATAAATTAATTTTCACACTAATCGTTGATATTGTTCCTTATCTGCAGCAGCGGCATTGTCATCAAAGATTAATTTGTGATTCATCATCATTGAAGTATCCACTGGATTACAATCCATTAGTCTGGTGTCTGCCAGCAAGTCAAGCACGTACTTTCTCTGAGAAATGAATATCCCTGTTTTCGATCTCATAACTTCAATTTCCAAAAAATAATTAAGTCTTTCCAAATCTTTCATTTCAAACTCTTAAAATAGGTGCTCACAAAGATTCTGCATTTCTTCAATATAGTCTCCTGTTATCATCATATAATCAACGTAAATAATGAGGCACGTGATCAGCGTCCCTTGTTGCTTTAAAAATAATGTATGATCAGCATTGCTCTGTTTGTATCCATACTTTCTCATGGTTAAAGTGAACCTTCCGAACCAGACTCATGGGGATTGTTTTGAATCGTGTAAGGCTTTCTTTAACAGACACTTCATTCTTCTGGAAAACTCAGGGACTGGTTCTATATATACATCTTCTTCTAGATTGCCATAGGATGTCATTCTTCACATCAAACTGATGTAATGGCCATTCATGATTGGTAGCGATTGAAAATAAGACATGGAGGGTGTCAATTTTGGCTATTGGAGAAAACATTTTCGAGTAATCAATGTCATAAGTTTGAGTATATTCCTTTACGACCAATCGAGCCTTGTACCTCTCAATAGTACCATATGTTTTCCTTTTAATGTTAAACACCCAGCGACAACCAACTAACCATTTTCGTCAAGGCAATGTGCATTTTATCCATGTTTCATTTTTCTCCAGGGCTATCATTTCTTGCTCCATTGCCTTCTTCCACTCCACCCGTCCCTATGCTTCTTGTGGGATTTTTATTATTTTCTCCGAATAAACTAATGTCATGAACCCTCTGGCAGATTGTGACAAACTCCCCTTGGCCAGATTAGTCATGGGATATTTAAATTGGCGTGGTACATGTTCAGGCTCATACCGCTTGGCAGGGACCCCACGATTGTGCCTTGGAGACAATATATAGTGTTCTTCATCTCTTGTCGGGATGTTTGCAAAGTCAGTTGCTATGACAAGAATAGTTTTAATCACAGGTTCAGTAAGAGTACTTACCTCAAGATCTGCAGACGACGGTGACATTGGGGATGGCGAAGCTGGCACAAGGGACTGTATTGTATCTTCTAATGATGAAGGTGATTGAACGATGATGATAGAGGCATAGTTTATGTAACAACCAACTCATTGTATCATATGATGATGTGGCATGACTCTCCCCCTGATCACTATGATGGTTATGAAAGAAATACTCGTTTTCAAGAAAATGGCAATCCATTGTTGTGTACATTCACTGAGTAGAGGGATGAAAACATCGATACCCCGCCTTATGGATGCCATAGCCCACAAAAACACATATGATGACGCAAGGATCAAGTTAGTACACTCAGATCAGGAAATATGGACATAAACAGAATGAACGAGGGGCCTTAGATTCGAGTAGGATGGCTCTTGTGATTTTAAGAAGCAACCAATTCTTTTGCTCAACTATGCCATTTTGTTCCAGTGTGTGCAAACACGTTTCATGGATAAGCTCGTTTGCCGAGAAAAAATGTTTCTTGGAATGGTTTACAAACTTGTCACCATTGTCTGAGCAGAGAATACAGATACCCTGCTAAAATTGAGTCTTAATCAAGTTGAAAAAACTCAAAAAAAATTCTAAAATACCTCTGATTTGTGTTTGAGAAAATAAACCCAGATCATTCGGGTACAATCATCGATAAATAAAAGAAAATATTGATGATCATCCATAGAAGAGTCTGGAGCAAGTCCCCACGAATCTGAGTGAACCTGAGAAAAAAATAGAAGCAGTGCGAGTATCATTCAATAAATAAGAACTACGGTGTGTCTTAGCGAGACGACAAGTGTCACAATCAAGTCTACTATTTGTTGAAAATATATGCGGAAGCAGAAGTTTAAGGTAACTAGTAGACGGATGGCCAAGACAACGGTACCACGACCAACCTTGTCGATCAATAGAGCTAGAGGTGATAAATGCACTTCCAGGTTAATTCATCTCGTTCATATAGTACAGTCCATCCTATTCAGTGCCACACCTAATAATCACCCGAGTCTGAAGATCCTCCAGTAAACAAAACTGAGTATATATGAGTATTTGACAGTTAAATTCCTTAGTGACATGACTAACCGATCGGAGCTTGCAGGAGAGTGAGGGAACGTAGAGACAATTTTCCAGTGTCAAATTTGAAGAGATCTCAAATGTCCCTCCTCCAATAACAGGTGATACACCCCCATTAGCAATATGCATAAACTGCTTAGTAGGTGCTAATAGGATAATAATGTCAGATGCCACATTCTTGATCGTATTTTGTGGCGCCACATTCAAAGATCCACTTGTTATTCATTAAATTGAGCAAGGCTCGGAAAGAGTAGGACGCATGGGTAGGCGAGCCCACATCCTTTGTAGCAGAGTCTAAGTAAAAATAGTCGGGCCAAAAATATTTGGAATTAGTGAGGATGGGTTGGTTTTTGAATTTTGTGGAATGTACAAGTTATTTTTGGAAGTTTTTTGATGTTGGGGGTCGATTGTGGAAAGTAGAAAACTACTGGGCCTGTTTCTCAAAATTCGGAAAATGTAGGGAGTGTTTTTGAATTTTTGTTGGATCTAGGGTTTGGTGTTGGAATGTTTGAAGCTGTGTGGTGGAGTTTCGGATGTTGTGGTTCTACGGGCGTGTATCCGCAGATTAGGTCTGTCTGAAACACATGTCGTCGAGGGCGTATATGCAAAATACTGAAAAGTGCAGAGGACTCGATAATAAATTAGATAAGGGTTTTCGAAACTGTCTCAACGTTAACTTTGCCGCGAATTTGCACATTGCCCCCAAACTACAACTTTCTGTCACTGTTGCTCCAAAACCAGGCAAAAATGGGTCACTTCTGCTGCTCGTGAAGATCGGTGAGACCTTCGTAGGCAACAACGCCTCCTCTCCTGTTATTGTCCTTAAAAAACAAATTGTTTTGAAAACACCTCTCTGTTGAATGGATCGATTTCTTACAATGAGTACACCACAACTTTGATTTATCTGTTCCAGGTCCGCGGGATGATGATTTGGCTGTGTTCTTAGCCAATTTTGACTGTTATTTAGTCCCTAACCCACTGCCCACGCCGTGAGATGGTTCGCCGTGATCACAGTGACCTTGATTAAGAATCTAGAGTTGTACAATTTCACAGCAAAAGGCAGCATACGCTGATTCCACGTATGGAAGAGTGTTGGTTTTCAGTATTTCTCACTTGATTACGTCGAATTCTTGATCAATTGAGGCAAGAAATTGAAACAAACGTATATATGACATGTAGGGTGTTCCTTAATTGATTGAACATGGCTATATCTTCCATGTACTTTATAGGATTCACTTGGCGGCAATCCATCTATTGCCGAATTCGTTGCAATGTTGCACACAATTCTTCAAAATTGTTCTTGTGTGACTATTCAAATTACCCGAACCAATCGAATAGCTGTATTTGTCGTCACCACGGTTGTAAGTTACATGTAGGGTGTTCCAAATTGCTTTTGCTGAGGGGTATGATGCTTGCCTATCCACGAGTGTGGATTCCATGGCAGTAAGGAGCCTTGTGCACACATTAAAGTCAGCATGTTCCCTTCTCTTGAATTCTGACATGCCTTCGGTGGGTGGATCATCAGTGAAATGATGCAATTTACCCTTGCCCCCGATAACTATCTTGGCTAAGCGGCTCTAGAGAAGGTAACTCTGATCAGCCAGTTTTATGCTGATAGGGATTGGGTTGTTTTGAGTCTGATGGTTGGAATTGGTTGAGGATTGTGGTAAATCTTTCAGTGAGGGCATCTGTTGGAAGGCACACATTTTTTGTTGCAACCCCGAACGTTGTTGGGTCTGTTTCTTTGTCGCTAGCCATCTGGCTTTGGCAGGTTGCTATGGGTAGATGATGAGATCAATGTTCGGATCCAAGGGATTGAGAACCATGGCTCTGATACCATGTTAGAATCAAGAACCTAAACGTTGTAGAAGGCAAAAGTTTTCATTGATATCAAACTAGTTTACATGTGTCTTATAGAGGGAGAGAATAAAAGTCATAGGTGTGTAGATGGAAAGATCGTAATAAGGGTGTGATTGAAAATTTGTGAAGATAATATTGCTTTCTTGTTTTCATTCAATTGAGTGTTACAACATTTATAGGATTAGAATCCTATTTGTTTCCTATTCTACATGGAAGAACATCTAGGATTAGGGCAAGGATTGATCTTAAATTGATCCTTGCCTAATTACAAATGATTTAATAAGTTTCTTCCATATTTAGCTTAGGATATTACAACACTTCCTCTCAAATTGAATTGAGCGTTCTTCAATTCTCAACTTGCACACTATTTCCGTGAATTATCGACTTGATATTGCCTTAGTCAAAATGTCTGCAAGTTGATCTTTTGATCTGACGAAAGGCAGACTGATGATTTTTCCTTCAAGTTTTTCTTTTATGAAGTGTCGGTCGACCTCCACGTGTTTGATCCTGTCATGTTATACCGAGTTCTCAGAGATGCTGGTAGCTGCTCGATTGTCGCACATGATGGGACATGTGCTCGGGTATGAGACTCCTAGCTCGATTAGCAACTTTTGTAACCACAGTACCTTTGTTATGCCTCTGGATATTCTTCAAAATCCGACTTCTGCACTCAAAAGAGCCACCACCTTCTGTTTCTTGCTTCGCCAGGTCACTAGGTTCCCAAGTACTAACATAAAGTATCCTGTAGTGGACCGTCGATCTACAGGATTTCCTGTCCAGTCATCATCAACTCATCCTTGAATCTCCAAGTGTCCATTCTGTCTTAAATGGATTCCTTTATTTGGTGATCCCTTAAAATACCAAACCACTCTGAGTGCAGCTTACATGTGTTATTCTTGAGGGCTATGCATGAACTGGCTAATAAATACTATAGCATATGCTATATCGGGTCATGTGTGGGCCAAGTACATGAGTTTCCCGACAAGTCGCTCATACCTCTCATTGTCAGCCAAGGGAGCATCTTTGATTATTTGAAGTTTGAGGTTCACTACTGCTGGAGTATCTACTGGTTTACAATTCATGAGTCTTGTCTCGGTTAGAAGACCAAGCACATATTTCCTCTATGAGATGAATATCCCCTCTTGTGCTCTTTGGACCTTGATGCCTAAAAAGTAGTTTAGTGCACTTAGGTCCTTCATTTCAAATTCGTCAAATAGATTCATTCAAAGTGTCGATATCTCATCTTTGGCTATTTCCTAGGATAATCATATCGTCCACATAGATGATAAGGTATGTTACCTGCTCCCCCTGGTTCTTTAGAAATAGGGTATGGTCTGAGTTGCTCTTCCTGTACCCATATATCTTCATAGCTAGAGTGAAGTTCTCGAACCATGCTCTGGGTGATTGCTTTAGACCGTATAATGTTTTCCTTAGTCTGCATGCCTCTCCCTCTTTGAAGTCCTGGATGGATCCTGGTGGAGCAGCCATGAATACTTCCTCTTTCAGATCTCAATGTAGGAAAGCATTCTTTACGTGGAACTGATGCAGTGGCCAATCAAGATTTGCATCTACTGAGAACTTGACTCGAATAGTGTCAATTTTTGCTACTGGAGAGAAGGTCTTTGAGTAGTCAATTCCATAGATCTGTGTATACCCCTTTGCAACCAAGCAAGCCTTGTGACGTTCGATCGTCTCATATGCTTTATGTTTTATGGTGTATACCCACTTGCACCCTATTAGTTTCTTTCCTTCCGGTAACCTGCATTTCTCCCAAGTGCCATTTTTTTCTAGGGCCTCATTTCTTCTTTCATTGCTAGATTTCACTCTTGATTCTACTGAGCCTTGTGAGCATTCCTTGGAATGGTCATAGATTGTTGGTTCACACTTCCCTTGGCCGAATTAGTCATGGGGTATCTGGATTTTCTTGGTTTATACTCATGAACATTTTTTTGGAGGGATGTCTTGTGTGCTCCTCGGAGTTAGTACATATGGTTCCTGTGTTACATAAGAGATTCTCTCTGGATCTGCATTTTCAACATCAAGGTGAGCCAAAGTATGATCAAGTATAGGATCCGGGATACATACCTCAAGATTACAAGACATATGAAGTTCATTGGGCATATCGACATCGATGTGTTCACTATGTGGAGTGATATACTCAGAGTGAATGCTAGGAGGCTCACCAATGTATGATGCTCCCCCTGACTGCTGGATTGGGCTAGGTAATAATATTTTATCTCTAGAAAGTCACAATCCATAGTAGTGTGTAATCTCCGAGCAACTGGATCAAAACATCGATATCCCTTTTTATTCACCTTATAACCAACGAAGACACTTTACAGCGTAGGGTTCGAGTTTTGTATAGTCAACTCTAGGGATATAAACAAAAATTAAACATCCAAAGACTCGGAGATGTAAGGTGAGGATGGATGGGATTTTGGCTAGTGAGTTTGTGACCTGAAGAGGTGTCTGAAGATCTAGAATCTTTGTAGGAAGCCGATTGATTAAGTAGACTGCTGTGGAGACAGCCTCAGGCCAAATAGAACTTAGGCACATTTGACTCAATGAGTAGTGCCCGTGTTATTTCTAGGATGATTCTATTCTTCCGTTCAGTTACCCAGTTTTGTTGGGGTATATTAGCACATGTAGTTTGATGGATCATACCCTTGTCCCGAAACAAGGATTGCATAGGCTCATTCACATATTTCCCCTGTTATCAGGCCTAAAGATTTGGATTTTGACTGTGTTTCAACCATAGCACAGAATTCAACAAACTTATGATACACCTCAAATTTATGTTTCAAGAAATATATCCAGGTCATTCTAGTGTAGTTATCAATAAAGAGAACAAAATACTGAAATGATGGATGTCCTAATGTGGGAGCAGGACCCCAAACATCATAATGAACTAGAGAGAACATAGATGTAGAGCGAGTTTTATTTGGAGAATAAGTTTTTCTTAGGATCTTAGATAAACCACAAGTATCACATGAAAATTTACTAGTGTTCGTAAAAAAAAAAAGGGAAACAAAAGCTTAAGGTAACCAAGTGAAGGGTGTCCCAGTCGCCGGTGCCATAGACATGCTTGCCTGTCAATGGTCCCGTGAGCTAACATGGAGGTCCCCTATCGAGCTACCTCATCCACATAGTTTAGTCCATCACGCTCAGTGTCACGCCCAATGATCTTCCTCGTTCGGATATCCTTTAATAGGCAAAAAATGAGATATATTAGTGCCATGCAGTTAAATTCCTTAGTCACCTAACTAGCGAACAATAATTTGCAGGATAATAAGGGGCTAAGAGACAATTGGGTAATGATAATTTTGATGAAAATTGGACTGTATCGATTCCTTTTACACGACACATGTCGTTGTTGGCAGTTTGGATATTTCTTTTTTCGGAACTGAGGTGGTGAGGAGGTCAGAGGGGTCATTGGTCATTGTATCGGTGGCCCCACTATCAAAGATCCAAGGGCCCTGGTTTGGAGACCTATGGTTATGGACCATACACGCCATGGGTTCGGTTGGCTCTAGACTAATGCACCCAAGCTAAAAATATTTTTGGATTGATTTGGGGTTGGTCTGGAATTATTGGTTTTTTCTGGGTTGGATTTTGGATCAATTCATATTTTAGTGGCTTTTTTCGGGAATTTTGAGTCCAGGGGATGCATCCTGGAATTCTGGTAATTTGCGTGGCTTTCTGGGATTGCTGAGGATTTGGGGTTGGTTTTGCAAGATTCGATAACCCTGGGGGTGTATCACAAATTTTAAAAGATTTGGGCTAGAAGTGGAGGAGGCGGAAAAGTCTGAGGGAGTATCCGCAAGGGTTACCAAATTTGGAGGACTTATTGGCAAGGGCAGAGGAGTCTAGGCGACGGAAGGTGAAGAGTCGCCTCAACTCATGATACCTGTTTCGAATCCACCGCTATTCTCTGGTTCTCTCAACCTGACCCCATTCTCCCTGCTCACGGTCGTGATCGTGATGGCTCCAAAGCATACTCTAAAATTCTGGGGATTGTCGTTGCCGTTGTTGGTGGCTGTTTTGCCTCCAGCGGCATCGGCTCTCCTTGTTCCTTGCTTCTTTTCATCCGGCCACCACTTGTGATATTCGATGTGTTTGAAACAACCCGCGAGGGTATGGTCTTTTTTCTGGTAGTTGGTGTATCACAATTTTTATTTCTCCATAATCCCATTCTGGGATGATGATTTTGCCAATCTTTCGTCCAGATCTGACTGGGACTTGGTCATCAGTCTACTACCCAATGAGGAGTCACTGCCTATGTCGCCCGCCAGATTTAGAATATTTAGGAGAGTCAGCTCTCGATAGAGAGTGGCACAGGCAATTTCTACTTAGGGCAACGAGACTCCCTTAAGGAGATTTTGTTTGATGATGTTGAGGTCACCGGTCACTGCCACGAGAAACTGGAATAGCTTATTTTCTTGTTAGAGACGGTGATAGGTCGTGATGTCTTTGGGGTATTTCATCAAGTTTGGTTGACGTCTATTGATCTCCTTCCACAACTGTTGAAATGTCACGTACAAGCCTTCCAGGGTTCCAATTCCTTGCTTTTGGTTGCCAGCTTTCATCATTAGATTAATTGATCTCCTCTGCCACAATATTTGGTTGCCAAACCGTCCTATAGTTCCTTCGTCATCAGGTACTCTACAAACAAATTCACCAGATTTGGATCAATTGAGTCGAGTATCCACGATCAAATATTTAGGTCCATTTGCTCCCACGCCAAAAAAGTTAGATCTTTGGTCTCGGGAGCAGGAGGTTCTCTGGTAATGTGGCTTAGTCGCCCTTTCCCTCCGAGAGCCATTTTGGTCAGTCGTGACCATAAACTATAATTATGGTATGTAAGCTTTATGTTGATTGGTCTGGGTAGATGTTGTTCGTGAGGCTTCTTCTGCTTGAGTAATTGTGTCAATTGGGTTAAGACATTCTCTTTGGATGTTTCTGGGGTTGGCTGGATTGCTGGTTGTCGTTGTCGCCTGCCATACGGTTGGATTAACAGGTTTGGGTAGGTGATGAGTTATTTCTTCGATCCTAAGATCGGAGATCGCTCTGATACCATGAAAATTTGTGAAGATCATACCGCTTTCTTGTTTTCATCAATTGAATGTTACAACATTTATAGGATCAGAATCCTATTTGTTTCCTATTCTATACATGAAAGAACAGCTAGATTAGGGAAGGATTGATTTTAAATTGATCCTCGCCTAATTACAAATGATTTAATAAGTTTCTTCCGTGTTTAGCTTATGATATCCTAACAATGATCCCTTGATTTTAAGGATCACCTCTTTATTTACATAGATTGAAATCTTTCCATCTTTATCCCTAGCCTAACAAAGAGAACGAAAACAGGTTCAAGCATATCAATAGTTTATAAATGAGGCTGTCTAGTCTTATGAACTGAATTTTATGATCTTACTGCATGTGACCAACAATCCTGCGAGGCTTGATGAGAAGTCATCAGAGAAGTTAACCGAAGCTATAGTTAATGCATTGTTCTCCTGTTTAAAAATGAAATATATGGAATGAAAATGTAAGAAGTTAATTAGGAACCAGGAAGTTACCTTCACCTAGGCAAACGAGCTGTAATAGAATCAGAAGATGCATTGTCCGATAGAATTTACACCATAGGAAGGCAATAAAACATGGTAAGGATGTAAAATTGCAGTTCCATGAACGAAATCCACAGCAGAGACTAGCTAAAATGTCCAAGAACAGAATATGTGAAGTCATTATTCATCTCTAAGGAGAAAGGATTCGACTGCATAGACTGAACAATACCTTTGCTACAGTTTATCCGATAGGGTATGGACGATGAGGAGATCTCATAGAAAAAACTCCTACTTTTTCACCTTTCAGTCTATGTACCACATATAATCAAAAAGAAGCCACGCATTAACATTCAAGACACTCATAACACACACTTTTGTCTTAAACCCTGATTGAGAAGGATTATTCCATAACTTGTCGAGATCAGTATTAAGATGAAAAATGAATATAATCCAATAGTGAGGCCCTCAAGCGACGCAAGCAAGATCAAATTTTAACAATGCCCTTGCAAGAGCTACAAGTAAAGGCTGTCTCGGAGTCCCATTCCTATAGGAAATTCCTAATAAAAGTCAGAGATGCAAATGATAGCGAGAAAAAATGGGTTCATTGTCATTATATACTTTATGGGATGACAAAATTAAGAAACGCCAAACCAGAGTCAATTGCAAGATCATTTACAATTTGATTGATGAAAATGGCATTGAATAATCCACTACCAGATTACCGTGTAGAGAAGCATGATTGTACCACTACGATAGGCGCCATGGGATATGAATAAGTTTCACGATCGTTGCACTTAGGCCTGATAAATGCTTCCCAGTTCCCTCAGAGCCTTCAACATAAGAGATACCATTAAAAAAGAAATTGCAGTTTGTCCAAATCTTTTACTTCATTCAACCAGTTACTAGCACAAAATAGTCAATGCACTAAGGAAAATTTGGCAACTTTTACCCTGAGGTATATCTGACAGCATTTAGGATTCTACAAATACACCAAAGGAAAACATCATCGAAGTATGCTTAAAATCATCCTGTAGACAAATAGTCGTGTTTTTAATGCTTAGCAACTTATGTTTTGTAATATAAATTGACACTCAGACAATTAAAATTTTAGGGCAAAATGTTGTCTTCTCCTTAACATCTCGTTTCTTCCTGAGCTTAAAGCCAGTCACCATCACAACTATAATCTGCATTTGTGAGTGCAGAGTCTACAATGTTGAACTTCTACATGGTATCGGAGCTTGATTTTGAGTATCAATTTGAAGATAGAAAATGACACAACCTGAGGAAGAGGCGCATCGCAAAAAAGAGGCAGAGGCACTCGTTGCAGAGCAACTTCAGGTCCATGGTTCTGACATGCCAGGAACTAAGTTGGTAAGTATCCTGCTAACTGAAACGAACTTCTTGATTTGGAAGAGTGCAGTAATGTCAGCACTTGAAGAAAAAATGAAAGTGGGTTTCGTTGATGGCTCATTGCGAAAATCAGAGGAAAAATTGCCACTGTTTTTGAAGTGGAAAAGAGCAAATAGTTGGTTTGTTCTTGGATAAAAGGGTCGATGATTCCAGAGCTTATGCGCACCTTCATGTTTGTCAATGGTGCATATCTGTTGTGGGAACATCTGGAGTGCCGCTTTGGTACAGTAAGTTTACCATACTTATTCAAGCTAAAAAGAAGCGTGGCACTAATGCGCCAAGGAAATGTCAGTGTGTGCGAGCACTATGGGAGGCTTAAACAAGTGTGGGATCAATTGAGGCCTTTACCATACATTGAAGGGGAAATCACAAATCTGCTAAAACAGAGACAGACAGAAGATCAAATCATGGAATTCTTGATGGGTTTAAACGACATTTATGAGCAAGAAAGAAGTCAGATCATGTACTTCAATCCTTTACCACCTCTAGACAAGATTTATAATATGATTTCCATAGCCGAAAAACACAAACAAGTGAGCTTAACCTTGGGAACAAGAGATGATGGTATGAATGCAGCTATGGTGGCAAAAGGTGGAGGATGAAAGTCTAAAGGTAACAAATTTCATAAAGCCGACAGGAATGGTGCACACTGCAGCCACTGTGACAAATCAGGACACACTGTTGATGCTTTCTACCAGTTGAAGGGTTATCCATAAGGTGGGCATTAAGGTAAGAAAGGGCACACAACTGAGAATTGTTTTGAGCTGAAAGGCTATCCCAAATGCAGAGGAGACTCGAAATCAAAAGGCAAATACAACATAGCAAATCAAGTGGAGGGATCCGAAGATGGAAGCTGGAATAACACTTCCCTGGATCATAAATCTGAAAATCTGGACAGCCTCTACGAAACTATTGGACAAATGCAGCGTGATTTGCAGAGGCTAGCAAAGGGAAAAGGACCCATTGATCAGATTGACCGAATGTCTGTAAACATGGCACACTTTTGTGATTATGCAGTTAGCACTATTCGATCTTTTCTTAAGTTGACCGTGCCTTGTGACATTCTATGTGATGATTGGATAGTGTACACTGGAGCTATGAATCACATGTGTACTGATCTTGGCCTAGTATCTAACATTTTCCATTTCAAATCTCATACTCCCGTATGGCTGCCCGATGGTAGTATTAATCCAGTCTTGTGTCATGGGGATGTCAAATTATTCGACACCCTAATCTTAAAGTCTTGTCTGCACGTTCCAAGCTTCAAATATAACCTGCTATCTATTCGTAAACTTTCTCGCTTGTCAAGTGTCTCATTTGTCTTCTTACATGATGTTTGTGTACTATAGGACCTTAAGACAAACAAGGTTCTTGCAGTTGGAATTGTCATCAAAGAGCTTTACATTCTACGCTAATCCTCCTTCGATCCAGCAGTCATCCAATCTCTGCAAGCTGCTTACTCATCCAGCTGTTGTCTCTCACCAAAACATGTATTCCTCCTTCAAAATCAGATTAGTTTAGTGGTGCTTACACCGTGGCTAATTCTAATCTCTCGCACAATAGATTAGGACATCCTTCTTTTGATGTAATGAAACATTTGGATAGCTCAGACAGTGCAAGTTTATCAATTCCAAGTTTTTGTGAAGTTTGTCCGTTGTCCAAGCAAAGCTCTCTTCCTTTTAATGATCGAACAAGTCAATCTGCAAATTACTTTGATCTCATCCATCTCGATGTTTGGGGCCCTTACAAACAACCTTCTTTTACAAACTGTCATTATTTTCTAACAATTGCTGATGACAAAAGTCATTGTACATGGACTTTTTTGTACAAATACAAGGACGAAGTCACACGTCTTGTTGATGGTTTCCTTAAAATGGTTCAAACCCAACACGGTTACACTGTTAAGTCCGTCAGAATGGACAATGGCACTGAATTTGTCAATACTCAATGCCATGAACTCTTCCACCATTTGGGAATACTTCACCAAAAGAGTTACCCTTATACTCCTCAACAGAATGGGCTTGTTGAACGCCGTCGTTGATCTTTACATCAAATTGCTCGTGCTCTTCTCTTTCAGTCAAGTTTATCCAAGCATTTTTTGGGGATAATCTATCCTGGCAGCAACATACTTACTTAATCGTTGGCCTAGTAGAGTTTTGGGTTGGAAATCACCCTTCAAAATTTTATATCTATCTAAGCCTGATTTTTCCTATCTGCGAACTTTTGGATGTCTCAGCTTTGTATTGAATAAAGGGTCGGGGAAAGACAAATTTGATTCACGCTCTTTAAAAGGAACCTTTGTGGGATACTCCTTTGAACGTCATGGTTACAAAATTTTCCTCCCAGATCAGCAAAAGATCATTATTTCTCGCGATGCTGATATATATGATCCAGTAGACACTCTCTGTCCTGAGTCATCTCAACCCCCACCAGCCTTGTCCTCCACACCACTGCGCCGTAGCCAGTGCACCCGTACCCCTTCCGTGCTCCTTAAGGATTTTTATACATCCTATTTCTGCCCATCCACCAACTTCATGCACTCTTATCCTTCAGACTTTTGTTGTGCCTTCAGCAGTACATACTGTGATTTCGTAGCAAATCTGTTCACTATCTCAGAGCCACGGTATTACAACCAGGCTCGCAACAATTAGAAGTGGGTTGATGCATTGAATCATGAGCTCCTAGAATTGGAACTAAATGACACCTGGGATCTCACCTCCTTGCCTTCAGGCAAGAAAGCTATTGGATCCAAATGGATTTATCGAGTCAAATGCAAGTCTGATGGTTCCGTATACCGTTACAAAGCACGATTGGTTATCAAGGGTTACAATCAGGTTGAAGGTGAGGACTTCTCTGAAATTTTCAGCCCCGTGGCTAAAGCTGTTACCGTGCGCTTACTGATCGCAGTAGCTGTTGCACGTGATTGTCCTATTACTCAAGTTGACGTGAACAACGCCTTTCTACACGGCACTCTAAGTGAGGAGGTATATATGCATCCCCCTTTGGGATTCTCAAGGGACAAAAAGGGTGAAGTTTGTCGTCTCAAGCGATCACTATACGGCTTGAAACATGCATCCCGCCAATGAAATTTGGAATTCACGGACAAGTTGACCTCCTTTGGTTTCAAACAGTCATACCACAACAATTGTTTCTTCACGCTCTATCATCATGATTATCAATTATTTCTACTGGTCTATGTTGATGACATTCTTCTTACAGGAACTCATCAATCAGTAATCGACAAAGTAAAGGTCTTTCTTGATGATGCCTTCACTATCAAGGATCTTGGTCATGCTCGTTATTTCCTTGGTATGGAGTTTGCCCGTACGCCTGATGGTATCTATCTTAGCCAAAAAAAATACGTTCCTGATCTCTTGCAGGATGTTGGCTCACAGGATTGTGCACCTGCCTCTACACCACTTCCGCGTGATCTTAAATTTGCCGCTATCGATTCAGGTTATTCCCCTCTTTATCACAATCTTGAGAAATACAGAAGGTTAATTGGGAGGTTATTATACTTGAACTATACCCGGCCTGATATCACATATACCGTACAACAACTGAGTTAGTTTGTCCATACACCACATGATTCTCATTGGAATAATGCTCTTCACGTACTGCGCTACCTTGCTTGGAATCAAAACCTCGGCCTTTTTTACCCGAGCCATATTTCTTTGCAGCTTTTAGCCTACAGTGATGCAGATTGGGAAATTGTAAGTCTACGCGGCATTCTCTCATGGGATTTTGTATCTTTCTTGGTCCTAGTTTAATCTCTTGGAAGAACAAGAAACAGACAACTATCTCCTGCTCTTCGGCGGAGGCCAAATACCATTCTATGGCCTCCACTGTCCATGAGTTACAATGGCTCACCTATATGTTGCAGGACTTTCAGATCCCATTGGGCCCCTGTTTTGCGCAGCCTTCTTAAAATTATAATCCAATTATAAGCACATTTTTTCAAAAAATAACTCTTCATTTT